>CM052216.1:9554014-9633122 GCA_028454225.1 Lasioglossum leucozonium | reverse complement strand
ATAAAAAATGAGCGGAAAACAGAGATTTCCGATTGGCCCATATTACTTAATGTTTAACAACTTTTTTAGAAAATTATTTTTGCCAAATAAGCGTTGTACTTGTGACAATCTTTTCACAAAATTTCAATCAAATCCGTTGGATAGATTCGTTTTTACGGATTTTTTGCCGCTTTTTGGCCATTTTGCACCACTGTGCACCGGTGGCTCACGCTCGAGTCTCCCATCAGGCGGTGTGCACCACCAGTGGTTCACACTTGAATGTTTCATCAGACCGCGCCGCCCCACGGAGAAAACCAGAAATAGCAGCGCCAGCGTGAACCACTCGGTGCAAAATGATATAGTTAATCTAAACTTTTAATCAGATTCAAATTGATACACTAGGCTTACCAGCATGATTAAAATGTTATGCGATACGAATTTATAATACCGCAGTTCAATTATAATATGACCTATGTATATTGTACATATGTACAGGTTCATAAAATATTCAAATGGGATGCTATTCTAATGAATTGATGCACAGTGTCAATAATTTTTGAACAAGTATACAATAAACTGAACGATATCAATTTTTATCGATTTTTCAAATCTCTTTGAATTTAGGAAATCATGCAGTACGTTCGTTCTGTGCCTCGTAAAATGTTCGAATTAACTGCGAAACGGATATTAATAATAAAAGAATACATAAATAATGTAAAATATCTTGAATGAGGCTTATTGCAAAATTGTATTATTTATTAAATAATTTATATTTCAAGGTTCATCGGTCCATCTTAATTGTTCAATTCAATTTTAAGAGCACCAGATAGTTTATTGCTGTGGAAAAAATTCGGTAACACAGACTGTAAGCATTATATATATTCATCGCTAGATGTTGCATATTATAAATAACAATGATCGATTGAGGCGATTAAGACGCGTTTGGCAACTTTCCCATAATGCACTACGGAAACTACTATAACTGACAGGTAAAATCTTATTATGTGCCTATGATTATAATAATTCGGAACGTAATGTTTTCGAGCAAATCGAGTTTAGAAATTTGGCAAACGCGTGCTACCGAGTAAGGATTTCGGACGCATCTATTCTTGATGTAGTACCAGTCGGTCATGCCCAAGAAAAACGTCCACAACTAAAAATTTTTCAGTTTTCGTTTTCTTGCATTGAAATACTCGAGTATTTAAGTCTTAAGTGGCGGTTAATTAAAAAAATGTGACTTATTAATTTTTTTGCAACCTAACAGATACTCCTGTTTCTTCTTTTATTTTGTACCTCATGAAATCATACAAGGTAGCATCAATGATATGTATATTTGAAGAAAAGCGACCCAATTCTAATTAAACAATTTTTTTTATATAATTATTAGGTTTTATTTGTTATTATTTGCAGCTACAGCTAGTTAATCTATCAAAGAAATTTGAAGCGCTCTCCTGTAAAATTTGTATTTTTTTTATTTGCGAGCGATTTCTACTTCTTACAAATGCTGAGCACCCGAATTTGACGTTTCTTCAAATTCAGTTTTCTCAAAAACAAAGCTTTATAATGGAAACATGTTATGGTACTTATACTATAATAGGGAGTTCCTTATTGATTTTAATGACCTTGAAATATATCATTAATTTCATTATTTTAAAGAAACTATTGAAAATGTTCTGATTGTTGTCGTTCTCAAGGTCTTTCGAAGTTCATCGATGTTTTTCAAATGGCACCATAAATTTTTAACTTCTTAGTGTTGTAGCTGACGTCAAGACGAGTTCAATGATATGCTACAATATGATCATCGAATGACCTTGAACTAGAAAATTTATGATAAAGCAATGATAACTTCAAAATGTTCAATCATTCTATTTGAATTAAATTAAATGTTCGAAATTATGACCTTGAACAGTAACACAAATATTTAAACGTTTTGTTCTAATCTAATTTTTCTTTCTTGCATGTGTCGCAATGTCACGTGACTGATTGGTAGTACATTGGTAGCAGTTCCGTTTCTGTTGCACATGTGTCCGGTCTACAAGATCTAATTATTCTTTCTTAGGAAAATATAATAAACAATTGGGTTAAAATACTAGGGAGTATCTGAAAATTCATTGTACAGAGTGCTCCACCTAAATAGCTCTGTATTTTTGATGGCATAACAAATGTTCTAATCCAACACAAACGGTATCAAAAGGTTAAATTCTTAAAAAGGGTGTTTTTTTCCGAAGTGATGAAGGACATCGACATTTTTTATCTCGTAAATGTATATTTTTTTTTCTTGAGTATTCTATTTGACATTGAAACGCATTCAGAGATGTCAATAACATGACCTTGAAGCAACCTCTCACTTCCATAATTGAAATTAGATCAATAGATAGAAATTAGATGAAAAATTCTACATTTACAAAAATAAATATCAATGACCTTGAAAGCATTCACTTTGTGGTATAAGAAAGACATATATCAAAGATTAATCGATTTAAGATGAAATAGGTTTATCAGGGACCTGTAAATATAATATAGATAATGAAATATCGATGAAAAAAAATGTTAAATAAATCCTAGAATTAATTTAGTGAATTATTACAGAAATTTTGATTATTTTTCATTTTATCTTGGTTTCTGATATTGTTAATTTACAAATAATGCAGATATTGAGGGAGCTAAAAAACGAAAAAATTGCAAGAGAAATGTTGGGTTAGAGGACCGTCATCATTAACACTAAACTTGCCGAGCTGTAAAAAATGGCTGGCATGTGTCGCTTTATAAAAATGACATGATAGAGTTTATATTTTATATATCAATGGCGAATTTAGCATTTAATAGGCCCTAGGCTCAATTCATTTTGAGGGCCGCTCTAAATATTTTCATTATCCCTACGCCCTACAGTGTGCATTATGAAAAAACATTTTTTTTTTCATTTTGATCCCCCCGAATTTATGACTTTTCTGTGACTTTTATTATAATATGTGCTTGGATATAAACACGTGTATAACCATTTCCAGTGAAAACGTCGTTATAATTTTAATAACTCCAAAATAAAAATCAAGAAACCGGTCAGTTGACCGGCGACAGTAGATTTAGTGTTAATGAGTTGAATATCAACAAAATGAGATGTTCTTAACCCAATTTTAGCGTGTTGCATATTCTGTTCACATTGTTCGACGAATGTTTCGACAGAGACTAATGAGTTATCGGATAGTGAGAATCCGGCTTAATAGGACGCGGAGATATTCGACTAAGGATTGCCGTGTGTCGCCCCGAAACGAGACATTTCTAACTAATATCCACCGAGATGCCGCGCCGCCACGCCGGTGTCACAGACATTCGCATAGCGAGGACTACAGCTTTAACTTCATTAACCGATTATGCTATATTACCGTTATGGTTCGCCTACATTTCAGGAAACGACAGTTCAACTTACTCGCGATTAACCAGAGACATCTGATAAGACAAACTTGTATCAACAATGTCGAGAATTTCCCAGATTGTTGTTTCCTGTTAATTGCAACGCTTAAAGGTCCCTCCGATGCAATAAAATTGTTTTGCTTCCAGAAACTAAAGCATTGATTTGCACAAGAAAGTTAATCTCGAGATCAGAAAATTTATTAACACTGAACCTACACCTACCTTATAAAAATGTTTAAAATATTATCTAGTGTTGAAATATTTATTTAGATTTTGTGCGATTTTTATTCCAATATGTGCTTGGAGAAAAAATTTATCGAATCAATGTATGTAATTTTATAATTTCAATAATTGTCGAATGAAAAATATGAAACCGGTCATTTGACCCGGCAGTGGTAGGTTTAGTGTTAATGCATGTCCAAAGCAATATTTATCATGCAGAACCGGTTGGTAATAAAAAATTTATACATGAACATAAAATAATCGAAGAGCCCGCCGTTCCCTTTGCATCAGAAGATTAATAACTAGAAGTACGTGGCAAACATCTTCTATTTTAAAGAAATATTATCATCGATGACTGGCCAATGAGTAAGATTCGCGTCATAAATGGTAATTACGAAATCATCGAGGAGCAGAGCAACAGGTTGAGTGGTTTAACGCGTCACATAAAACACTGCGAATGTTTGCTTATAGCACTTTCCTCAAAGCAGAAGAATGCATGAACGCACAGCGTTCAAGTCATTCTAATGCGTTTTGTTCTATTAATAACGCGAGAATACTACGCAATTAAACAATGGAAAGATTAGTATTTACAATGACCTCATTGTGAATGTTTCTCTCGAGAAACGCGTATTTGTTCCCTGCAATTATTTCTCGATTGGAATAATTTTGCCATCAGTGAGATGCACGCTATGAGAACACGTGGTTCTTACACGTTCATGCTATTTTCGGAACATACATAATGCACAGTTATTCTCCGTAAACTTTTTCACTAAAAATATTGCAAAGAGTCATAATGCTTATTGAGAATAGACACGAATGTCTCGAATACAATGATCACTAAACTGCGGATAAATATCCGGGATAGGTTAGTCGGCAACTACTGTTCGGTAGTGTTCCTGTTTTACCGTCGAATGTCGGAAAAGTGCCGAATATTTCTGGCACTGATTGTGAGTGCGAAAAGGCGTGTGTGCGACGAGCAGTCGTCTGTTGGTTGTGTCTCTGCAAATTCGTTGTTTCGTTTGTGTTAATTTGTTGCTTCATCAATAATTGTTAACAGAGACCGTGCGCTCGAGCGAGAGTGTGATAGCACACTTACAAATTGCTAGATCAGCATATACGTATACGCAAATGGAAGGATCAAAATCCAGAGAAAGTGTAAACATATGCAGCCTAATAATTAAACAGCGGATTGTATGTACTTATGATAAAAATTGATAGGCATAATTTAAAACACTAAAAACATTAGAAGAATTTAAAAATAGTGTTCTATTATTTTCAACAGAAAGTTTACCATTTGAAGACTCCGAATTTGATTATTGCACAATAGCTTTTGGCATTCGAAATGTTTCTTCAACGTATCGGACATATTAAGATAGAAAATAAATTCTTGTTTCACTCCAGTTTGTTGCAATCCAGGTAAAAAAATTTTATTTTACGTAAAGATCCACTTAATAATCAATCAAACTAAGTGGTTCCATGCAGTATTTCCTTATTCTCTTCTGAATTTTACTATAGTTTAAACGAGGTCATTATTCTCTTTTGCATTTTACTATAGTTTTAACACTAAACCTACCACTGCGGGTCAAATGATCAGTTCTATATTTTTCATTTGACAATTATTGAAATTATAAAGTTACGTACGTGGAAATTGATTCGTTAAATTTTTTATCTAAGCACGTATTTGAAATAATAATTGCACAAAATCTAAATAAATGGAGCCTTGTTATTTTTATAAGCTAAAACATTTTAATCGCTTTTTGTGCTCGGTGGATTTAATGTTAATGATCACAAATTGTATTGAAAATTAGAGATCGAAATTGATTAAAAATTGTGAAAGGTGCATTCATTAACCGATTACCTTTGAAATTTATATTTATAGCACAGTTATTTATACAGTTTTTTTTTTGTTACAGTGCACCACATGTTGACATAGTTGTTAACGGCAGTGTGAGTATTGCGAGAGCGAGACACAGCGTCCGCAGAACCATTTATAGAGGACCGGAGATAAAAAAAAAAGAATGCGTGGGATTTAATGATGTTAACTAGGTCAGATTTCCAAACGGAGCTCGGCGGTGTTAACGAATTGCTTCGCGACGAAGACAGAAGACTTTAAACTCGAAAACTTCTTTACGATGAAATTTTAAGACCGGCATAAAACGCTGGTATGTAGCGGTCCGATTAAAATTCATAGGGTTTTACAATTCACTCTCGTCTGTCTTGCTGGCAAAAAAAGGGGGAAAAAATGGAAAATCGAGTAGAATTCACTTCCCAAGAAAATATGGAAATTGTAACTGAACTACCGCTGCTGCTCTACGCTTTCGTATAGAAATTTATTTTCCATAGAAAATGAAATACAATGAATTTTATATTGTATATAAACAGTTCTTACGCTACGCTTGTCTGAAGACGAACAGAACGAAAAGAATAATATTTCGTTGTTTAAACTTTTTTCACTTCACATTTCACATCGTTATACAGGGTGTCCCAAAAATGTCGTAAATTTTCGATTTTAACTTTTTCCATTTTTGGGACACCCTGTATACCAAGTTTTATTCCTTTGTTTTCTTAAAAGTATTCTGCAGAAATTTAAAACATTGAGTATAAAACAATTTCTTTTATTAAATACAAAAATTATAATCTCGCGATAATAACTAGAATGGCTAAACAACAAAATTATCTATTTCAATAATAACTCAGGACACGAATTAAAGAAATTTTAATTAAACATTAAGTACTTTGGAACGATATAAATTCGAAAAATGAAAACAAAAATGATGTTTATTTTAACTTAATCTTTTTATTAAACAATATTATGTAGACGAAATTTTCTATCGGGGAATTGATTAGATTTATTATTATAGCAAAATTAAGTAGGTGAAATTCAAAATTGTTGGAAAATTAAGAAAATTGAAGTTGCCAATATATGATTTCTTCTCTATTAAAATCATGAAGTGAAGAAATAACATTCAATTTGGTTTCTATATCTTGCAATCGATGCAGACAATTTTTATTTGCATAAAGAAATTTTTTTGCTGCAAGATGACAAGTTTGGTTTTTTTATTAAGAAAAATGTACTATAATGTACCGCAATATCAACGAAGGTCTGACCTAAAAATTTCTTGCTAATATGACAAGCATCGTTCTGCCTAGCAGCTACTGATTTATCATTTTGTATTTTGTACAATGGAGGGAGAACCGTCTCATTTGGGGAAGATCCCGGTTCAATCAATGCCTGTGACAGACCAGTGATCAAGTAACACTGAATAGAGTAAAATTTATTACAGTTCCAACGTCCCTTTCACCGAAATTATTAATGACTCGACTACGAGATTTTATCTTCTCCGACCTAGCAATAAATAATAAGCGAACAACTTTCCAATTCCAATTTTCATAATTTTTCAACATTATTATAACCCATTTGGAAAATCATGCGCGAAATAATCGTATCAAGAGTTCAAATGGCCAGCATCGAAATTATTCTATAGTTAAATGCGGATTTTCTGTAATAACCAAAGATTAACCTCCATAATTTATTCATTTAATAACCGCATTTGCATTCCTACTAAATTGCAGCAGATTTTCAAATAAAATGTTCTTGTTTTCATTTGATTTTAACCACTTCTTCTCGCTCCAGATTATACTACGCTGTTATGGATTATTACCAGATTAATTTACCACCACCTTAAAGCTAAAATACTTTGAAAATATTGAATTTTAGTAAAATTAATTCCTGAGAAGTTTGACTGCAATTTTTAACAATGTCTCACGCTCTTCGCGGTGAAAAAAATAAAAATAATTTTAATTAAAAAGTTGAGAAAAAATATACAAAACTTTTTGGCACTTAAGTTAATTAAGTCTGTTAATTTCGGTTAATTGAGAACACCTCCAGTTTTAGCCTAGGGTACCAAAAATTAACGGTCTGCTCGCCCCTGTCAGGAAAAACAAAGGTTCAAACAATCAATGTGGTTCTACCTATACACAAAAGATATACCTGTATGTTTAGGTAGTCCCAAAAGTTCGTTCCGTTTTCGATTACTGTGCTGGATGCAAATTCAGAGTAGTTTTTAAGAAAACCAATAGAATAGTTAAAAAAGGAGAAGCTTGTGAAATTATAAAACAGTAACGAACACAAGATTATGTTGTTCGTGTATGCTGATGTTATTTAACAATATGAAACATACACATAGTGGAAGAAACTTTTGGGACAACCTAATGTAAGCACTGTAAGCTCAATTATGATTCCAGACAATTGGGACAATCCAAATTAATCTCTAAACTGATGCCAAATAAAGATTTATTTCTTATAACTGTAATAGATCGAACATAACGTCTTCATATTTTTTAAATGTTTTCCCACTGATTTTTGTCGTAAATGCATAAAATGCGCTGTCTACTGATAAAAGAAAAAAAAAATATAGAATCTATTTAACTTGTTTTTCTATTTTATTCCACTTTTAGCACTCGTGTCGCGCATTGCTCGTGTGGTTAATGACCGAAAATTTAAATGTAGCAATGCAATTTGGAGCATTAACACGTTCACTGTCCAGTCAATTACGAACACTGTGCAAAGGGTCGGAAGTGTAATCACTGTAACAAATTTAAACATTTCAGTCTTTGTTTCATTAAATAAATTACTCCAATTTTGGGAAATTTTCACGATCGCTTGTTCGACGAGCATAGTATTTATCATATTGTTGGACAATATTGTTCTCGTAATTCGTAATGCTTCAAATGAATTATTCAACCGCAAACGTAAAATCTCGTTAGCGTCAAATTAATCGCTCAACTAGGAGCCGCTGTTTATTAATGCGTTCACATTTTTCCGAGGAGTTGTTGCCTAACAATTAGCTTGAATTTAATTTAACTTTCATTTTAATTTTATATTTAATTTAAAGATTAATTCATTTTTAGCAAACAAAATGAAGATCGCAATATATTTCTCATTCAATATTGATAATGTCATGTCAACGACATATGTACTATTAATCTTCTTTTGGCGGAGTACGGGTCAATTTTAACCCAGAACGTAAAAATCGACATTCAGTTACTGGCGAATGAATTAATGAACAGCTGCTGCATCAGGAACAATAGAAAGGTTACTACAAAAAGCACTTCCAAATATATGTTACAAAAAATATGTTATTACAAAAAATTATAGTATAATAAAAGTATAATATAGTATAGTATAGTATACGATAGCATAGTATACTAATAGTATAGTATTCTCCGTTTTTCAATGAGAATTCCAAGCGGCCTGAACGGAGAGTTCAGCGTGGGGGCTGTGTATACGCCCCACGCGGCACGGAACGTGTTAATAAAACAAAAATAAGTCTGAAAATGTATTCATAAAAGATATAGGTGTATCAACTAGTCACATTCAAGTATTCAAGAATAAACGAAAAGCGAAGGAAATATTTATAAAAAATTTTCAGGTACAGAAAAATATCGAGAGATCTGATATTGTTGAAAACGATAATGTCGGCGAAGCAGAAAACAACTGCATAATTTGCTATCAATTTAACCATGACAATGAAATGTGGTTTCGATGCATTTGTTATGGCCTCTGGGCGCATTCAGAACGGTGTGAGTTGCACTCTCCGGACAGGTACGTATGTAATATATGTACGTATGTGTGAAAATTGTTACATCTCCTATATCACGATCGCCAGCAACGTGACCGCCAGTACCCACGGGAGTAGAATTAACAAATAAACTGCTGTTCAAAAGCATCATTTGTTTGTTCGTCAATACGATCGAGTAAATCAATATGAAATTACTTATTTTTGGATTCCACAAATGTTTTTAGAGTCCGAGTTCGTGAAAAGTAATTTCTTCTTGTTTCTTCTGTTATATTGCAATTGTAGCTTCTTAAGCGCCGCCATTTTTGCTCCGAAAATAAAATGGTCCGAATGTTAGCTATTTATAAAGTGCGGGAATCTTTCTCTGCAGAGAAGGAAGAGTAACAGACCTAACCGATTTCGATGACCTTCAAATATAGTTTTTCCAAACAGGAATTTCAAAAAATATTCCACTGTGTTATTTGTATTTACTTTATTCAGATATTTATCGTTAACGTGCGTATACGATAGACTGAATATCGAAGACACGGAATGAGAAGCAATAACATTTTATTTATAAATATACACGCAAAAGTATACAGGTATCGAGTGAATATTCAAAATCGATTTTCTCGAAAACAAAGCTTTTAAGAATATATTTTTTTGTACATTTTTTATTTTCGCACGTACACTCACCCCGTTCCGGTTTTATTACTTACTCAACACTCTGTGTACTGTTGAATGCAGTATAATAATTTAATTTAACGAAACTACACAATTAGAATTTTTTAATATTTGATACACATGTTTTATCAAATTGTAATGGTAACTTATTATTGGTTAAAGCATTTTAGAAATATTGACTTATCATAGATATGTATTATGTACACTTGCCACTGTGTTTCCACTGAAATTCTCGAAACAAATTAAAACTTACTAATTACACGAACGAAAGTTCTAAGAGAATTTAAGCATTGTCTCTACGAAACAGAAGAAGTTAAAACAGAAGACTAAATGTGTTCACAATTGCACGAAGTCTCGCGAACTTCGCATTAAATTCGACTCCGTATGATTTTATAATATGCATTATTAGAACCCGCATTAATCGAGACCAACTATTGTCACAAATATGAAAAGTTGTTTGGAGCGTTGACCTCGAATATGTTGGCCCTAAATAAGTGAATTTCTAATAAATGATTGTTATAAAATTGTTACCACTGAACACTCGTTCCTTTGCACTTGCACTATAACACCTTGTCAGACTCGTGACAAAGATAATAAATATTTTTAATTTCATTTGAATTTACATAAAATTGTTGTCGTTACAAAATTCGGTTTATAATAATTGTAAAGTACATTATACTGCTAGTTGTTAAAGTTGAAATTAATTCCTTAGGAATTAGTGTTGAAATTATTCTTTTAGGGGTTAATGTTGAAATTATTCCCGTAGGAGTTAATGTTGAAATTAATCCCTTAAGGGTTGATCCTTAGCACATCTATTTTATGGTTACACCAAACAAAATTTTATTTCAGTTTAAACGAAATTAATATTAATTACATATTTATTAGACTCTGTTCAGAATCTTCATCACCGACTCGGTAGGGGTTGATTAAGTTACGTTGTGAAAACTTCGTTATCAAGTAACTATCGCTACATCTATACTGCAATTAACAACACTTTAACAACACTTTTATCAGTGAAACGGGCGAAATTTGTGTGGGGATAATTCGCGCGGCGTTGAATGCGTTAAGGGTTGATTGATTCGCAGACGATCAACGATCCGAAAGAAGAAACGAGTCGGAGTATCAATGATGCCAAATGCAAGGTGGAGACTCTGAACCATGTCTTATGGCAGTGTACTTTGTATAATGAACAAAATCTAATTGAAAACCTCCGTGAAATCAACTTTCAGCTACCTATGGATGTTACACTCAGAGTTGGACAGTATTAATTTTTTTGTAATCGATTATTTAACCCATTCACTGACAAAATAAAAATAAATAAAAAACTGCCAGCTACGAGATATCTCGTAGTGTTTTTTTTATCACTGTAAATGTATTTTAGTACTATATCTGCAACTAATTATTATTATATTTTGTAAAATCTATGTGGTTTCCTTATGATCATGGCGCCCAAGACAAGCACTCTAAATTTGACTAGCAGCGAATGTGTTAATGTAATCATAGTAACTGTAATAGCTAATCAGTCAATCAACGTTGAAATAAATCAGTAATCGTGATTACCGTCTCTAATTTGTAATCATTAATCATTAAATTTACAAAAAGATTCACAGTATCGTTATTACAGCAAAAGTACAATTTAAATCATAATCAAGAATGTAATCATTTCATGATTAATAATTAACAAAGCAATCACGAACATTGATTACAACAACTTCTGATTCCTTTGTTATTCGTTAATCAATGATTCCTTTGTTATTCGTTAATCAATGATTGCTTTGTTATTCGTTAATCAATGATTCCTTTGTTATTCGTTAATCAATGATTCCTTTGTTATTCGTTAATCAATACTTATTGATTAGTTAGTAATCAGTAGTCACGATTAATAATTGGATTTTATATTAATCATAATTTTTAATCGTTATTTGGCTTACTTTTCGCCCATCTCTGGTTTCACTGCTGATAACCGAGTCAAGTTGTCATTTTTTCTTAGCTATAGTTTTCTTTCACTAGTTCAAAGTGTTCTCACACAAGTATTCGTGGTATATTTATATTAACCTTTTGCTGTCGAAACTATTTTAACTCGAACATTAATAATAACTCCATGATTTTTTATGCATATGAAATGAATATAATACCTCATAGAACTCAATAATTGATTAGATAGCAACACGCTTAATAATTAGATACCGTATTTTATGAATTTATGACAAAAATTAGTAGGTGCAATTAAAACAGTAAAAACATTACAAGTTAAAAATGCTGTTGCACTATTTTCAACCTATTAAACCTACCATGTACTAAAAGCGATTAAAGTGTTTTAGTTTATAAAAACGACAAGGCTCTATCTATTTAGATGTTGTGCAATTTTTATGTCAACATACGGCTGTATTAAAAAATTTATCAAACCAATTTCCATGTGAGTAACTTTATAATTTCAATAATCGTAAAATTAAAAATATAAAACCGTTCATTTGACCGACGGTGGTAGGTTCAGTGTTAAAAAAAGAAAATAAATTTAAGTTCGTTGCAACTCAGGTAAAAAATTTTTATTCTAAAATCCGCTGTCTATTGATAATGCAAACAATATTGTGAATAATGGTACAGCAATTTTTAGTGATGACTGGAGCGCTAAGGGTTGATGCTCATTTGTGTATTATTAGACAGCTGATCTTTATGCGAAATATAATTTTATTATGTGAATTACAACAAATTGGAGTAAAATAAAAATTTATTTACTTTCTTAATGTGTTTTATAGGTTGAAAATAACGTAACAGTATCTTTAAATTTCTCTAACATTATTACTGTTTTAAATTACAAATTTTTGCCATAAATACATAAAGATCCGCTGTCTACATTATTCTTGTTCCGTAAAAGTGTCCCTAGTTTGTTAAATTCTTACGAGTAGACTGCGGATCTGTATGCGGAATAAAAATGATCTGCATTCAAAAATCAATTTCATTCTTACACTAAAGCTATTAACACTAAAGCTACCGAGCACTAAAAATGGTTACTATGCGTTTGCCATATAAAAATGACACAATCAAATTTATTTGGATTTTGTGCGATTTTTATTATAGTGTATGTTTAAATATATAGGCTGAATCTCGTAATATGACGATCTCAAATAACTCGTATATTACTTGTTGTACCAAAAAAAAGTTTCGAACATAAGTTGCATGGTTTCCTGGGGGACATACATTGTTTTGTAATAATTATTTAAATTATTCGTTCAAGTCCCACTTCCTATAATAGTTTTGTACACAGAATTTCATAGTTTATTCGAATTTGAGAAAAAATATTAGAAATTCCATTGAAAAAACTGGAGGCGATTCTCATATCACCATTAAAAAAAATAATAAAAAATCAAATTAGAGCACCGTAATGTCCCCCAGGGAACCATGCAACTTTTGCTCGATACATTTTTTCGTACAGCAAATAACTTACGAGATATTTGCAATCGTCACATTACGAGACTCGCCCAGTAGAATAATTTCCAATGATCATCTTTATAAATTCAATAATTGTAAAATCTGGAAACGGTCATTTGTCCGGTAATGGTAGGTGTAGTGTGAATGTAGGTGCTGCTCTCACTTTAAATAACTTAATTCCGTCAATTTTCGAAAGTCGATCTTTTTAAAAAAAAGCTCTTCAATTGTTTAAAAAGTGGCCTGCCATGAAAACGCGGCATTTGTTTAAAACAATTGCAAAATAAATGATGGAAAATAACAATATGAGTAGATACTTTTATGTTTTCACTATAAACTCCCAAAAACTCATTTTCATCGGTTCGATAGTTCTAGACATATGATTTCATGAAAAAAGGGTTAGGTTTCTTTACACGTTTATAAAATCAACAATTTTTAAGATATCGAGAAATCCTTTGAGATTTGTTCATAAGTCGCTAAACACTACACAACATACTCAAATTTGAACAAAATTACTAAAAAATTACTCCAAAAAGTGTTCGTTTACGCTTGGAATGACCCCCAAACTAATTTCTTCGTAGGTGCATAAAGATCCCCAGTCTATAACATTTTCTCTCTCTCTCAAAAAAAAAAAAAGAAAATAAAGTCTAAAGCTCACCCAAATGGTCAGCCCACGCGGTCGGTCGGCCCAGCAGGAATAGTAGAACGATGGTCAGCATGATGGCGGCGGCGCAAGGGTGACAGGGGGGTGTCCTCGTCGACAGGAACGATTATCGTCTTGGCATCCGTTACACCCTTGGCGAAGCACTGTTCAGTGAACGCAACACAGGGCACCTGCACATCACCATCCGCGCTTTGTCACCGGCGCGGCGCACGAGTACCAAATCGAGCAAAACACTTTCGCGAAGCACACACACACACAGAGAGAGAGAGAGAGGGAGACAGAGACAGAAAGAGAGAAAGATGTTGACACACACAGAGGGAGAGACGGAGAGAGAGAGAGAGTCAGGCCTCGTGGGACGCGGGTGAATTCGTCAAAGTCAGATACCCGGCACGAAGTGTATCGTCGGTCCGTTTCCCCGCGACACGCATATTAGATCAACGGTAGCCGATGTTCCACGGTGTTACCTTCGATCTCGATCACTTAGCAGCTGAATCGGATCGGTATATTCCCGCTTTTAACAGCGAGCACGCATCGCGAAGAGGAGACCTTGCTCCCTCCTATTCTCTGAGACGACGTTCGAGACACTGTCACCCTGCCGGACACTAAAACCACGTGGTCCCACGATCCGATCCGATCAGATCGACACTTGCGCAACAGCACCGCAATCCATCGCTCGGCAGCGTGTTCCGTCGATCGACGGAAATTGAAAATATCCGGACGAACGATCGCTTCCTCCCTGGTCGCTGACGATCGTCGACGCCGCCGGGCGGAAGGGGTGCTTGACAGAACGATTATTCGTAGACGAAACTCTCGCACGTTCGATACGATACAACGTACACAAAGTACACCGACGACTGTTGCTGGCTACCACGTTTTCACGATCGATCGACAGATCGATATAACTACGTGTACACATAAGCCGATGTCGACACTGTTCGAAGGGTCGAAAGAGACACGCGAGAAACACAGCACGCGTTCGGTTCGACGTTCGGCGCGCGACTGACTGTCGGGACTATTTCAAACTGGGCGAACCGTGACGTCAGAGAGCTGCGAGCGACCGCGCGCGCCACCCACCGACCAATCCGTGGCGAGCCGCTGCCGCCGCCGCCGCCGCCGCTGGGACGACGGCCTCTCTCGATTCGCCCCGAAATCCCCGAGGACTTTGACGACGATGATCATGACCTCGTGAATCTTGGCCGGCGGACGATGGAACGACCCGTCGTGTCGTCGTCGCGACGCTCCGGTTCGGGGCTGTCTTATTAGCGTTTCTTTTTGCCGAGGAATCGGTCAATGAGCCGTTCGGTATTTCCGGACCCAGGTCAATGCAACCCTAATTTTGTTGCCAGGACGCGGTCACCGAATGCCCCACCGCATGGCACACCGTCTATTTCTATTTGATGATCCATGCTGGGCATATTTTTCTTTTTATTTTAGGTCGCATCTCTGTCTCTAGTAGACAGCGTATTTTAGGCATTTATGACCAAAATTAATATACCCCAGATAGCACGCATTGTCTTGAACAGGTCTTTTTTACGTCCATTTTAGATCTGATCGTTTTACGCGTTATTCGCGCTATTTTTCATTTGTGAAGATTAAAGTTGTCACTAAATTGTACAATTGTAAAAAAATTATTAAAATTTGAAAATTGTACTTCGAAAACAGGATTTTTTAATATTTTAATATGATACTTCTTAATGGAAGATCCTGTATGAAATGTTAGGATTTTAGAAAATTTCATTTGAGTTTATAATTCGAATATTATTATTACGGAATGATGCTGTAATATAATATTCCGTATGGAATGTGACGTTTCAGGAAAATGTATTTTTCGGTTTTAGATTTACTTGTTCTACGGATATAGAACTTCTGAATTCCAGTTTGGCGAACACTTGTAAAGTTTAATAACCTTACAAGGAGATAGATGGTCGTATAAAATCTGAGGTGCATCGCGATCTATGAGGCCGATGCACCATCTGTCACTAAGGAATCATGATTTACATAATACAGTCTTCAACAGATGCTGCTTTTTGCAAACAGTTCACCAAAACGAGGTCACGGGAATAGATATATCCTTTTGTGCGACGTAAAAAAAGAACAGCTCTGCTGCTGTTCATCTACTCGCGTTTCGGGAACTAAATTGTTAAAGAAAAATACCATTGACCTAAAACTGTAAACGTTTCAAAGTAGTGGGCATTAATAAAGCAACAAAAAGGCTCTCTTCTTCCTAAATTAAGCAGAAGGAAATGGGCTTCTTCTGAAGACGCATTATCATCACGACCCTCTTGAATTTCCGGGAGCGAAATTCATGAGCGGTTAAAACGCAGGAACGTCCGTGACACATATCTTTTGCTCAAATCTTCGAGTTTTTTTCAAATTCAATTGTTTATAGTTAACATTCTAACCATTACTGTTCAATAAAATTTTAGCAATAATAATGACTTGACAAACATTCAATTATCTGAAATTTTTTTCATAATATATGTATATGTATTGTATACAATATAATAATTTTAATTTTATTTAATTCTACAGTAGTATTATTTATTATATAATAATTCTAATTTTATTTTATTTTATAGTAATATAAGATAATAATTTTTTATTATACAATAAAATGTTTATACATCATTTGCATGGAACTGATGCTAAATAAATTTCTTATGTAAATAATTTTAGTTGGTTCAAAATGACGACTCCACATATTTTAACATTTTCTAAACGTTTTTAGTGCTTTCAGTTTCGCCTACCCATTTTTGTCATAAGTGCATAATAAGCATTTTTCTAAAATGAATATTCAACAAATATTCACTTTTCATAACAAAAAAAACTGTTCGCTGAACATTCGAATTGAGAATTTGAACATTCACTCAATAATTATGGTTTTTTATTTGCTTAAATTGATTTCATTTAAAAAATCATATTTCTGGAATTTTAAGCAAGTTTATGAAATGAAATGTTTATCCTCTAGGTGAAAATTTCTGTTTCATTGATGTCTTTGTTACGTTAAAAATAAAGCAGGAACACTATTTTAACCGTGAAGTGAACTATTGCCCACTAAAAATTAAGCTAATAAATATTTAATGTGTAGCTATTTGTGGATTTCAATGAAATTTTACTACTTTCTATTTACTAGTTTCTATTCGCCATTTTGATAGAGATGAATATCAAATATAAATATAATTAAAGTTGATGCTTCAATTTTATTTATTTTATTTTGATGCTTAATTTATTTAATTTATTTCTAAGAGACAATTATGTTTTATCAATATTGCCTACTAGAAATATTTGTCTTGCTTCATAAAAACGACTTTTTTTACTTGTATCTGTTACAAGATTCTGTCAAAGTGCTTTGTTTAATGTTGGGAGCATTAGTGAATGGTAATTGATACATTTCCGAACAAGTGATAATCTATGTGACAATTTGTTGGTGTATCGTTTTGCACCATGGGACTTCTGCAGGCTCGCAAGGTCTACATAATAGAGGATCGTAACTCCTTACGAGGTTTAGGGTCGTAACACTTAACGCCTCCGCGGGACAATACGTGTGTGCACGGGCCTGATCACTCGGCATTAAAATTCACGAAACGCGTAAAATGTTCAGCCAGATTGTCAATAAACGTTCAACGAACTATGCTGGCGGAGGTGTGCGTCCTCTCTCCCATTATTAAATCGAGCGTGAGATTAGGGGACTCGACTTGAATTTAGAGAAACAAGATACCCACTCAATGCCAGTATCGGACTAGTCATGTGACATCGTGACACCTGCACGACGGAGACGGAACTGCTGCCAATCTGCTACCAATCTGTTGTCAATCTGCTACCTATCTCCAACAAATTTTCTACCAGTCTAGTATCAATCTGCTACGAATCAGCTTCCAAACGGCTGTCAATCTGTTACGAATCTATTACCAATTTATTGCCCTTTTACTATGAATATACCAATTTGCTACCAATGGGGTACCAACCAGTCACGTGATATTCCGACAAATGTACGACAAGCGCTGGGGAACAGCGTCGTAGATGAGGAAAGTAGAGTGGGGAGATAAAATTTATGTGGCCCCCGATTATGCAGGTGTGTTTTAAGAGCTGTACAAAATGTTTTATGAGATACCCTCGGAGTATTCACGGGATAACATATAATATGATGAGGAACGATTAATTCCGCTTTGCTAGAGTATCCAACCTGCGAATGATTTCATTCTCTGCTGAGGAAAGCGACTATCAGCTACACATACGATTAAATGAAATTATATTTATCGTACGTTGAAATTCTCCGGTATATAAGCATTTGATAAATAATCATTTTCTGGAATAACGAGGACCAGAGAAGCCGAGCACATTTTTTGCCCCAAAAGTGTATGCGCATAATGCATAATATCTGACGGGCAAAAGTTTCGGTGCGCACCTACCCCGCATTTCCATTCGGCAGGTAAATACAGGAACCTCTTAAAATACTTGATTATGTTCTTCCTCTTTTTGTTTCATTACGAAACAATTTTCCTAGTATAAACGAGTTCATTTGTGCCAAGTTTTAAACTGGCTTTTGAGTGCAACTGCCAGCATTGCATACACAACGTAACACGGGCTTACGCTTCGCTAATATCGAACAAATGTGGCGTCGTAATAACAATATGACAATTTCC
The DNA here is from genome assembly GCA_028454225.1 of Lasioglossum leucozonium. Classification (NCBI taxonomy): domain Eukaryota; kingdom Metazoa; phylum Arthropoda; class Insecta; order Hymenoptera; family Halictidae; genus Lasioglossum; species Lasioglossum leucozonium. The sequence continues at coordinate 9,614,538 of CM052216.1, read as the reverse complement.
ACTAGATCTATGAAATAAAAACCGCGTAGCTCCATTCATAAAATAATTTCTGTTAAATTTCTAGTTTCAAACATTAATATTCATACTCGTGTCTTCAAATGGAGAAGATTTCTGTTGTATTTTTCTACGACCTGTATACGCAAGCTCTACATTTTAGACCTCAATTATACACTAATTTTTTAAGAATGAAATATTAAACATTCTACATTATTGTAGTCAATAATCAAAAAAACTAAAAATAATTATTTTTTTTAGTTAAAAAGATAGTAGATTCGTAGCAGATTAGCAGCAGATTCGTGGCAGATTGATAGCAGATTCGTAGCAGATTGATAACAGATTGGTAGCGGATTAGTGGCAGATTGGTAACAAATTGGCAGTAGAATGGTAGCAGATTCATAGCATATTGGTAGCAGTTTTTGGTGTGTCCCAAATGATATGGCAAAATTATTTTTCCCCGAAAACATTATCTTCGAAAAATTGGCTATAACTTTTTATTCGTTAACAAAACGTGTCCCTACCTTTACAACACTCCCTCACTATTTGTTCAATGCAATCCCAATGCTAATAGCATCATCTGTCAGAAACGTATCAAGTCTTTTGCAACGAGCCAATAGTATCATCATATAATTTAGCAGCATCAGTCTCCCTGAAACCAACACGTGGAGCCCTAGTAATTCCCCATAAATGGGTAAACTATCGGGAGGTAAACACAAGCATCGGAAAATGTGATCCACGGTGCAGCATTCATTTCCCTATATTCTTCGTCTGCCACAAATTGCATTCTGATCTTTCAGCGCTTTCCTCTCACATATACCCCCACCCTCCACCCCGAGGGGTAGGGTGGGCTGAACGAGATTTCAAACGTAATACGCCTTCGGATCGCTCCGCTAGCATTCGAGAGTTGTTTTAAGCGGGTGAACAGCCAACATCCCCCGTTCGAGCCGCGTTCTTTTTAAGACCAAGCGATCCATCTTCGAACTTTCTTCTTTCCATTCTTGAAATTTACGACCGCGTCAAAAGTTCATTTAATTATTGCAATTGCTTAAGAGAAAGTTTAAACAGACGATAAATCACGATTGTTTTTATGCGGATGGTGTATAGAGAGCTGACGAATATAATCAGTCGGCTGAATTTTCAACTATACATACATATAATCGAATGACTATACAGGGTCTCACACAGTAGTGTCACCTCCGGAATAACTTCTTTAATATTGACAAAGAAAACAGTTTTTTATGTGTAATACGAATGGAATTAAGTGGTCAGTATTCCGCAGGGGTTGTTTCTTCTCCTAATTTTCAAGGCCATCGATGGTTTTGTTTTAATAATTACATCCCAGATAGCACTCGGATGTCCGATGGATGTCGCAAGTATATCCGTAATCGGACCTTCCTATGTCCCAGGGACATCCGAATCATGTCCGTATGTCCGAGATATGTCCGATATATGTCCGAGATACGTCCCAGAAATGTCCGAATGATGTCCGTGTTAGAAAGTGTAACGTACGTAGGACGTCCCGTGCGGACCTATCTAGGACGTCCCTGGGACGTATGTGGAATTTTTCTGCGACATATCTGGGACATACGGACGTTATTTGAACGTTCGTGGGACATACCTGACATTATTTCAAAAACAGTAAATCAAAAATTATGAAAATTTAAAAATACTATAGGTTAGGTTATTGTTAATTATTCCCTTCAGGGTTATAATTCCATTAACAATGCTCCACCTTTTTCCGCCTTCCATTTATTTTATTTTTTATTAAATAATATTCATCGTATTGGACCTACAGTTTAATAAGGTTGATTCCGAACCATCCCGGTGAGTCACGTTTTTTTATATGACTTGAGAAAAAATCTCACAAGTGCCGGGGGATTCGAACCCGGGATCACAAGAGTCGTAACCGCGAGCCTCATCACTTGAGCCACTGGGCGCTTTCAAATTTAAGAAAAAAAAATACTATATACTGTTATATTATTTTTGACCTATTAAACATATTAATTAAGAAAAAAATGCCTATTTTACTTCTGTTATTTGTTGCAACTCAAGTAAAAATTTTTTATTTTATATAAAGATCCGCTCTCTAGTTCTTAACTATTATAATATATATATATATTTCTGTTGCGTCAAGTCCGCTAACGTGAGTGCCGCGGATTACTTGATGTAATGGATTTCGATGGAATATATTATAGGCTACTGTTTTTAACTTTAAAACAAATAACTTTATTTAAATATATACCGATGTCTTGCACGACAATGTTAATAGGCGAGTGACGATTCTCTGCTCTCGGGCAGTGTACAGATTGTGAATACTAATGCGCTCGGGCAATGGTTTTTTCGTCACTGGTTCGACAGTAAAAAATCGCTGTACTTATAGCTATTTTGGGTGCACCTAGCGCACCAGTCACAATACTTCTTTGCTGGTGGTCGCACGCTATTGGTGTAGACGTGGGTACATTTGTAGGGTGTTCGTGGGAGCGCGATGTTAAAAAGGTTTATTGCCTTCCTTAGCATCTGTTTTGGCTCAGATACCTGCTTTGCACGGAGGGTTTCGCATGGCTATTTGCCTATAATAAAAAACTGAAAAAGCTTCGTTCCGGGACGGAACAATTTCATTAAGGTATTCGAAATACATGAGGAAATTCGAATATGAGTACTCCGACGACATACAAAATTGAATTTCCAAGTCCGAAATTTAAGTCCTACGGATGTCCTTAGGACGGAAAAAACTAATGTCCCTGAGGCGTCCGAAATTTAGGTCCTACGGATGTCCTTAAAACGAAAAGAACGGATGTCCCTGGCACGTTCAAAATTTAGGTCTTACGAATGTCCTTAGAACGAAAAAAAAAACGGATGTCCCTGGAACGTACGAAATTTTGGTCCAACGGACGCCCCAGGGACATCTGCAACGGACATAGGACGTATGGACGTAAACGGGACAAAAAACGGACGTCCTAGGGACGTACGGTGCTACCTGGGATATGTTCTCGTGTTGCTTCGCGTAGCTCGTAAAGAACATACATTCAAATATCTACTCTAATGTGACCTTCGAATGACCTTGAACTCCGAAGATGAAGGTCAAACTTAAAGGCAACAAATAAATAATAATAATAATATACAGTGGATACAATAGCATTTCAACACTAAATACTTGATTCTCGAAAAATTTCCAATATTTATATGCTAATAATTTCGTAAAAAATGACCACACACAATCATAAAATTTGACTCATTTTAAAGCTGGAAGCCTCTACTTTCAAATTCTATCGTTCATTTTATTCCAAGATCTTTTTTCATGACGTAACGAGCGAGAAACTGAAGACGCGTTTCTTATTGAAAATGTTATACATTCAAACGTCTGTGAAGACTGAAAATCTTTTTTTGTGACTGAAAGCAACATAGATTTCAAGATTGAAGCTTCCTCTTTACAACGACACCTTAAAAATTGATGTACGATTTTTTTTCACAACAAGTTCGGTCGTGTATAGCCTCCTTGCCAAGGAGTCCTTGGTGTAACTTATACTAATGTAAAGTTGACGGCTGAGATCTCATTCGAAGCTCGATGAAACGACTAAAAAAAATCGTACACCAATTTTTAAGATGTCGTTGAAAAGAGGAAGCTTCAATCTTGAAACCTATGTTGGCTTCAGTCAAGAGAAAAATTTTTTAAAGTCTTCACAGACGTTTGAATGTGTGATATTTTCAATAAGAAACGCGTCTTCAGTTTCTCGCTCGCTACATCATGAAAAAAGATCTGAAGTAGAGGCTTTCAGCTTTAAAATGTGTCAAATTTCATGATTGTGGTCAGTTTTTACAAAATTATTACTGTTTAAATATTGGCAATTTTTCGAGAATCGGCTATTTAGTGTTGAAATACTTCTTAGATCCACTGTATGTACATTGAAAAGAAGATATTGTATGTTATATTGAAACGTGGCTAGGCCACGAAAGAAATAAAGATATAAAGTTGAATGAAACGTAGAAGCTGCGGTAAGAAAGATCATGCAGAGAGCAATATTTTTCCAGTAGCCAAGTAGAGAGGGCCATGTGCGTCGATACTTAAGCACCCTCGGCAAGATCTATTCAAAAATACTCGAAGGGCCATCTGCTTGAGATATGGTAATTTCGTTTATCCGCCGAGCTAAAAACGTGTATTGTGATATGACGCGACACTAAACCCGTGCACGGCGTAACGTAAACTGCAGTCTATTTATGGAGTAGTCCACCATTCAGATACGGTACACACGCTTTAAATATTTTCGTGCATGCGCATCACTTGTTTACGATACCGTGATGCCCCAGGCGCGGGACCCTAGGGAATCCAAATTTACGAATTTCAAGTTACACGGAATTCGCCACATACCTATGTGCATGCAACACTCCCGCATAATCTGGATGATAAATATTAAATTGCAAAAGAATTACGCGATAAATTTTCTTTTTCTTTTTCTAATATTAAAATCAAAATAACTCCTAAACTAATCATTTTTCGACAAACCTAGGTGAATAGTTTTTTTTATTCAGAATAAAAAGGTGCATATATATAAATTGTCGCATAAAATCTAAAGTTCCATTTGAAAATCAAAGCTGACCTTAAGTAGTCCTTGACGCGTCAACCTACATACAAAAGTTTATTACACCATTTAATCTCCATCCAAAAATTTCTCGTTACATATAATGTTTGGTAACCCACCCTGTATAATTGGTAGATTTACTTTATACGTTATTATTATATATGAATTAAGTAATTGAGCATTTTGTCAAGTTCTATTAACATTAGTAACATTATTAATAGACCGCGGATTCTTATGGATTTATGAAGAAACTAACTGGGTGAAATATAAAACAGTGAAAAATATAAAAAATCTAAGAATATTGTCAAGTCAAAAGACGTAAAAAGTCTATTAAGGGGTGAAATAAATGTTTATTTATGTTTATTTCACGTGACATTGCGACACATGCACGACAGGACGGAACTGCTGCCAATCAGCTACTAATTTGCTACCAATCTACTATCAAATTGCTATCAATCTGCTACCAAACTTCTACCAAACTTCTACCCATCTGCCACCAATCTGCTACCAATCTACTACCAGCGTACTACCAATCTGCTACCATTCCGGTAACAATCAGTCATTGCGACAAAAAATATACAGTTCTGTTTGAAATCTAAGTTGACCTTCATAAGTCCTTGACGCATCCACCTACAAAAAAATTAATTGCACTGATAATGACGTTAATCGAGGTGGTAATATCTGGTGCCCCATCCTGCATAATTGGTAGATTTAATTTACACGTTATTACTTATGTTTATTGCTCCGACATAGCATTTTGACCCGAAATTAATTAATCGAGCATTTTGTCAAGTTTTATTAACTTTATTAATAAATCACGGATTCTTATGGATTTATGAAGAAATTAACTGGGTAAATATAAGACAGTGAAAAATACAAACAATCTAAGAATATTATCATATTTTTCCCAACGTACAAAGACTATTAAGGGGTGAAATTAATGTTTATTTATGAATGTTTTTTTTTTCAATTTAACACTATCTGTGATTGTACAAACTTGCTGATAAATAAAATGGTCTCGCTTTTTACTTTAAACAATCCAATGGTTGCTCACTGAAGGTAGGAATTAGCGAATAAATATATGGAAAAATAGAAAAAAGTTTTTGTAAATTTTTCGTTTTGGAAGTAATAAATATTTTAATTCTGTAACACAAATATTTTTAGAAGTACAATATACACTAATTTTCATGGTTCATACATCACCGCTGATAAAAGATCTATGTGGCTACTAAATCATGCTGACAGTAAGATCTTATTGTTTAAGAATTTATTCGCTATTAAATACGTGCCTGCCTACAATCAGATAAGGTATCCAGATACCAATATTTACGCACTGTTACCTCGCCAAGGGTGGATTTATCACATCCGCTGCAACAGTCCTTCTAACAGTCAGAATAGGTACAAGACGGCTATTACTTACGTTAACTGCGAGTCAAACTCATAAAGTTCGTCCGTTGAGCACGAAATTTTCTTTGCACGAAAATTCTTTGCAGTATCGGTACTGTTTGTTCTGATCTACGTTGCTCGACAAGGAATACTTCCTTAAATTCACTTGAAACGCCCGCTTACGAGGAGATCTGTGAACCTTATACATATATCCCCAAAATCGGTCTAAAAGATGGTGGGGGCAATTTGATTCTCTTTGATTATGATTTTTAGAAGTTCTTTAATTATGATTTGGTTCCAAGAAGTTCGATAACTGACCGTATCGCTGCAAGAGCCTTTTATTTCGACGCTTACCTTCCGAAAGGGTCAAGAGTGAACAACGAAAAAGACTCCGCACGTAGCAGGTGCATACCTAATTCTTTATAAAAATACAAATATTGTAATTTTGGATTATATACCGGAAGTCACCTGTGCAGATCACCCAATGACCCAGCGATACACATTTCGAAACAGCAACTGCATTCATAGCCGAATAAGCGAGTTTTAATTCGATCGATTTCTGCTGCTTCTCTTGTTCACCACTTCACCGCGGCGCGACGCCAACGCTACGCTCAGCGGGATGTGCCGCAGTAGTTTTTCGTTGATAACTGCTCCACAAAGCCGAGCCGAACATTTCTGCAAAGGAAAATGTCATTTCAAATGAACTCACGAACCCTTCCAAGGAGATCCAACATTTTTGTTACACGTTAATAAATAAATAAATAAATTAAAATTAATTAAAATCATGTACATCTCAATGTGTGCTATTTAATGTTACAGTTGTACAACGAGATTTGATGTTAACTACAGTTTTACAATAGATCCTTGTCGTTATATGTATAAATTTTCAAATACGCAGAGGGCGTTACGTCATGGGAGAATCTGTTGTTTGACAACGTAATGGTCCAATCCGAAATCAAACCTTCTATTTTTTATTGCTCTGATTCATATGTTTGAGAGGGGCGAGCTCCCACTGCTTCCTGGGAGGTAAATATTGATTCGATGCGAAGATATTTCGCCAGCAGAGGCATCCTGTGCAAACACAGCAATGGGATTAAAACCAATTTAATGCTTCATATGACGCGCAGGCTACGTGTGTGTTTCATTGCTTTCAATTTTTAACAATCTCCACATCAGAGACATCCAACTGTAAAGAGCAGATCTAACTTAGCTCGCGTAATAAAACACCTTTGGTGTGACGCTAGGGCGGCACTTATTTTCGAATTTTGAATTTCTTTTACACCACCCAGGATTGTTCAAAATAATTACTAATAATAATATAAATATAATAATTATTAAATAATATTAAGATTTATTTAACGGTTCATATTATAACTTGATAATGTGGAACCAAACATTTTTTATTATTTTTAATAAAAGAAATATATGCAATTTCCTGCAAAATAATATGCAATTAAAACAAAGTTCCGCAAGTTAAAAAAAATACGCATTTGTCGTTAATGTTTATTGACAAAAGACACGGAAAATACTCTTCAATTTTCAAGTTTCAGAAATAATTTCTTGGTCCGCATTTTATTCAATTTTGTCAAAAAATGTAAAAGGGCATAAAAGATGCAGCCTGTCCAGATCTACAGATTTTGTCTAACATACTTTTCGACGTGGTAAATAATTTAGAAGATATTCGAGAAAAACGATTTTATGAGCATTTAATTAGTTATTTTAATGTTTAACGGTCTTGGGGCATGTTTTGCCTTTCCAAACTTAGCATACATTTTTTTTTATTTATTTGGAATAATCCTGGTGGGTGCGGTCAAAGAAATTTTTGACTAGAGCAAGTGAGAGCCAACGTAGAAGGATTCTTAATTATTACATTTCGTAACATTTAGACGAGAATATGGAGCAGGCTTCTCCCAAATATTCTTGCAAATACTGGTCGCCCGATTTTGTATTATACAGGGAGGGAACTGTAGGCTAACAACTAATAGCGAAATAGGAATATGATCAGCCGCATTCCATTAGCGCGATTAATATTTCGTCGAAATCGCGAAATAAACACGCCGAGCGGTGTTCCAATCGATCTATAAAGCGCGATTATTAATGGAAAACCGGCTCTGAAGTTCGCGATGTAGATCGCGGCAATTTCATACATTCGGCCGCAACGCTGATACATATGGCAATAACCGTAAATTTCATCGAGAATTTACTCGGCATTCGGTTATACTATTTATCTCGACGCATAAAGTACGTTAAGCAGATTACTCGCCGCAACTTTGCCACGGGATCGCCTGGCTAATCGCGCAAACTCGATCGAAATCGAGAATGCGTCACAGCATACTGTTCCTTTTGTTTCTTCTGGCACTCATCTCCGCTCTGTGGCCGAATTAAGTCTTGTCTCTCCATTCTACCCTTTCCCTTCCACGACGCTATTCTCCCACGTTTCGAGGCGGCCCGGTCACGTGACGCGTTCCATCTGTCACGTGTCCGTTTGGTAGCAGATTCGTGGCAGATTAATACTAGACTGGTAACAAATTCGTTGCAGATAGATAGCAGATTGGTTGCAGATTCTTAGCAAAATGGCAGCAGATTGACAGCAGTTTGGCAGGAATTCCGTCTCTGTAATGTATGTCTCACGTGACTAATCCGGTACTGGCAGACGTAACTTTTCCCCTGAATACGTGCTCGCTTTTTTGCAAAGCGGAGCTACCGGGTACATCATTGCGTGTACCCGTTGATTACTCAGGAAATCTTCTCGTTTGTGGAACTGTCGTTCGTATTCGCCATCTGGCTCCGGTGTGTGAATTACAAAAAACAAACGGGACACGTAAATCATCGTTACCCACGAGCATACATCCATACAGATACATGAGATAGAGAGAGAGAGCGAGACACACACAGATAAATCGGGGAAACAGTGAAGTTGCAAGCTCTTGCGAGCTGCCGACGAAAAAATGCGCCCCATCTATTTCGCGGGCCGTTAAATCGAAGCGTGTCATTGGAGCCGCGATCATTTCACTCCGCGAGCTATCCTCCCGCGAAGACTTCAAAGCCATCCTCTAGTAGCGCAACGGTGCGCGGCGTGGCGCGGAGCGACGACGGCGACGGATTCAAAAAAGTATGAAACTGTTCGCACGGTCCTCGAAGACTGAAAAGATACCGCTTCGCGATGTTTTGTGCGAAAACTCTCTGATGTCGTAGCTTCCACTCGCGCGGACAAAAGTGGATGGGAAAGTGAATTCGTCTGTTTGTGCGCCGAGGTTTAAGTGATATTCATAAGGCGATTTAAAAATAAAAACAAACACAATGACTTCGAGATACGCGAGAGCTGCCAACACGCTGGATCGTATGCAGAGAAATAAGCAAATAATTCTAAATGTATTCGTGCATAACAAATAGTATAATATTTTCAAATATTCTTACACGTGATACTTATTATATGTATTAATATAATTAATATGAATGTTTAATAATTACTAAATTAATTAACATAATTGATATAGATATTTAATAAATTATTATATTTATATTTAAATTAATTAATAATTAATTATTATAATATTTATATTATTACATATAAATAATTATAATATTTATTAATATAATTAATTATTAATTAATTATACCATTGAAAATTTTAGTAAAATTCTTTTTTTTTATTCTTCTTTAGATACTTTATGGCAAAATAATTATATTCCTCTGTATTTATTTAAGGATCAGCAATCCAAGTGAAAAATGAAAGAATTTATTTGTTTATTTATTTATCCAACTTTAAGTATTGATATTAACAAACTGAATGAGAAATGTGTTATGTGCAACTAAAATGTATTCCTAGTAGTGTAAGCAACGCACTCTAAGAACCAAATGCCAATGTAATATAATTTGTTGATATACCTCGCAGTCGCTAATGACTTAAATGTTGCTGCGACTTTAATAAATATAATTTTTAAAAACAGTAACGAATAACGTATTGCATAAAAATGAAGACTACCGAATTTGCTGTGTCCAATAATGTTGTATTGTCTGTATAATGCATAATAAGGTTCCATCAATTTTTATCAACGACAAGTGTGTTGAATCAATAGCAGAACAATTAAATAAGTCTGTAGTTCGTATTACAAACCGAATCTATTTTTTTCCAACGCGATAATACTATTATCCACACGACAACTTCTACGCAGCAATTGTTTCGTTCAAAAGTATCAAAGTTTTGGAATGGCTCGCCTGGTCAGCCGACCTAACCTTTATTGAGAATGCTTCGACGAAGTTTAAACAAGTTTACGCGAATGGAGGACTGTAATAATGCAAACGATCTAGAAGACGGTGAAAATTAAAATTGAACATATTTCAGCCAAAATCGAATAAACAAATTCTATTGAACGATTTGACAACGCTTAGTATATGCAAGAGAATAAAAAGGAATACAACAATATGTTAATACAACCTTTTCTACTGTCTTTCTATAAAATAAATGATAATTCTTATTCGTTTGTCTCACTGATATTAGTTAATTTTTACAATTCTTTATAACGTTTTTGTTATATGTCATAATAAATAGACTGTACATTTTGTGCATTTACGACCAAAATCAGCAGCTGTAATTTGGAACCGTATAGAAGTTTAAAGAGTTTAGTAGTTTCGACGTGTTAATTTCGAACTGCTAAATCTATTAACACTTTGACTGCCAAACTAGAAACCTAAAAAATTCCATCAAATCAATGTAGGTTATTTAATGAAATAAAAATTGAAAAAAATTATATGTACGACATGGAGTAGTCCTCCAACTTTCTGGCATTTTACAGATCCTAATAAAATTTGGTACGATTAATATATTAGCGTAAAAATTCATTTTAAAACTTGGACAAATAGTTCCGTCACCCACATATGGGTGACATGGCAGTCAACGTGTTAACGAAGGAAATAATAATTCCCAAGTGTCTTCCCTTTCTTGCAACAGATACAGAAAATTCTTATTTTGCATGAAGATCCGCAGTCTAACAACCCAGATAGCACTGAGACGTCTTGGAGACGTCTCGAACGGCTTCCGAACGTCTCCTAAACGTCTTTTGTGGCTAAAAGGGTACGTCTCTAAGACGTCTTTGATCAGAAAAAAGTAGACGTATGCCGGGCGCGAACCTAGTATGTACAAGGTGTTAGAAAAGTCTGAAAACGGTCGAATATCTCAAAAATAAAGCATTCTAGAGAAAAATGGTTCAGACATGTATTTATGGTTTCGCAAGGGCTATAAGATGGTGCCATTAGTTTGACCTTGAAGAGTCATTTGAAGGTCACGTGAAGGTCACAACAATTTTTTAAAATGCCACCCCCTATTTTTTATTACATATTCTTGTAGCTGATCTCGAGAGCTTTCCAAAACATTTCAAATATATTTTCATCAATTATTTTTCGAGTTATAAGGCTTCAAAAGTGCAATACCGCCGGCCTTAGCGTTAACCGAGATGTACCACGTGGAGGTTGCACGGTCGGATTTACGTCTCTTGTGTGCGCGTGTTTGTGTGTGTGCGTGCGTGTGCATGTGTAAACGGGTTTTTACTGAATTGAATGTTCAAATAGTCTTTCGTCTGCAGCTTGACAACGACCTAATCGTAGATAAAATTCATTTAAAACGTTTCGTCTCATTTCTGGTGAGATAAGATTTACTTGCTGCAGTATGCGTTCCCTAAGGGCTGCCAAATTAGCAGGTTTCGTTACGTATACATTGTTTTTAACATAACCCCATAAAAAGTAGTCCAATGGAGAAAGATCTGGTGATCTATAGGGCCACTCTATTTCTTCACGTCTTCCTATTATACTTTCCCAAACCGATGGATAAATCTAGAGATTGTCACTCTAGAAATTCCATGTGAAATCTGCATCTTTAAGACGTCTGATTTCAGACGTCCGAACGGCGTCTCTAAAAAACGTCTTTAAGACCAGAAACGTCCAGAAACAGACGTCTTATTTTAGACGTTCAAACGACGTCCCGAGGATACGTTTTTGAAACGTCTATTCAGGACGTAAGACGTTCAGGCCTAAAATGGACGTAAAAAAGTCGTATGTAAGATGTCGCGTGCTATCTGGGTGTTAGATGCACTATTAAAGTTTTTAAATAGCTACGAATACAATTGAACTCTTTTTATTTATTAATAATAATATATGACGAGAGATTTTGCATTTTATTCGTATGTACGCATGTTTAACACCAATAAGAGAACATACCGAAGCGATACTCGCCGATTTTAATGAAACTTTGGGAGATTCTCTTAGAAAAATATCGAATACATAATTTTCTTATCGCTCATCGCCCATATTGAAGGGATGAAAACAGCCAACAAAGCTGGGGGTTGGAACCATATTTGGTCGAACATCTCGGAAAATATTAATGCTAAAGGGGTGGCTCACATAGAAAAGTTGTGTATATTTTTATAAGGAATAGGTCTGTGCAAAGAGATTTTCAATATTACTATTCGTTTGAACAATATTTTGAAAAATTGCAGTTTTTTGTTAATTGTTCCTATTAAGTGTCAATTTATTTTCATGAATATTCGAGACGTGTACATCCAAATTGTAAATACTGATAAAACAGCATTTTGAATTTCGCATTTCAAAAAATGTTGTTACAACTAAAATTTTTCGGTATTTTCTGCGGAAAGCTATTTTCGCAAAGATTGCGTTGAAAGCTCTTACCTATAGAAACTATTATACAATATTTCTTTAATGTTATATTAATTTATAATTCCATGGTCTAATATTAGCACTTCTATTTCCCAGGAAAACTATTTCGTTGCAATACATTTTCTTCTTTATACGTGCTATTTTTAGTTGGTTGGCGTGCCATTAAAAACTCCTGTACATTCATAATTGTTAACGAGATGATACACAGCTGTTGTTCAACGTACATAGAAGCAAAGTTGCACTTTCCACTGCTTATCTCTGTAATGAAGATGTCTCGGAACTCAGTACAAACAGGAATGTAGCATTTTCTTTATTATATTCTGTCTGGTAACAGTATGTATGCAACAAGTTATCCGATTTTAGTTGAAACTTAACAACGCACAATATAAAAAAGCCGAAAGTATGTGTTTGCTGCAAACTTCACACTTCCTTTTTTTTCATATTTACAAGCACATAACTTTGATAATTTTTCGCACTTCCACGAACGCGCTTCGTTCACTGTTTCTGCAAGTATAAGACTCCGAAGAAGCGTTTAATGATATTTTTATGTTATTTTCGACTTATTAGAATTAAAATTATTACAAAAGGAAATGCAATTTCAACTAAACAAATTAGCTTGCTAGTGCCATTTAATAGGTTCATTGTTTATACAGAGTGTCCCATAAAAGGTTGTACTTCCTTGGAAGGGGTGATTCCTGATGTAATTTGAAGCAACTTTTCCTTTGCGAAAATCTTCTCCGTGGCTTTGTTAGGTAGTTATTAACAAAAAGTAAAGCGCCAATCAGAGTGCGGCTACAGCGGGCGGATTCTGGCTCAGCCAACGCTGTATGCAAATCCGCCTGCTGAAGCCGCGCTACGATTGGCGCTCTATTTTTTGGTAATAACTACTTAATAAAGTCGTGGAGAAGATTTCCGCACAGGAAACAATAACTTGAAATGATCCCAAGAATAACCGCCTCCGAGTAAGTGCAACATTTGTGGGACACCCAGTAGATTAAATTTTCTCTCATCCTAATGTATATGTATATCTATTGTGTGTTACACGCGACGTTTCGAAGCAATCGCAATACACTTTCTATAACATTGGATTGTAAACAATAATAAATAAATAAATATGTTTTAATTTTAACGATTTAGCTATAACTCGTTATAAAAATCCAGAAAACAGAGGATGTCTCCAAGACGTCCATTTTTCTTCTATTTTAGGTCTGAAAGTCTTACGTCCTTAACAGACGTCTTTAAGACTTTTTCGTGACACCAACAACAGACGTGTTAAAGACATTTTCGTGCTATGTGGAAATTTTAACGATTCAGCTATAATTCGTTATAAAAATTTATATAACTGTATTTGGTAAAAAACCATTTGCAGTCAGAAATGATAAAATTTATTAAATTCTGTACTTTGTTGGGAGATAAAATCCGAACGTATTTATGTTACGATCCAATAAAATCCTATTGGTTGCATATATGTAAATACATATATATGTATAAAATCGATATTTATCAGCGAAAAGAGTGGAGCGTATCATTAGACTGGTATTAACGAATTAAAAAGAGTGACTGATTGGTAGCAGATTCATAGCAGAATGGCATCAGATTGCCAGCAGTTTGGTAGCAGAATGGCAGCAGGTTGGCAGCAGTTAGGCAGCAGTTTGGTAGCAGATTGACAGCCGATTGGTAGCAGATTGACACTAAACTGATAGCAAATTAGTTGCAGATAGGTAGTAGATTCACAGCAGATTGACAACATACGAGTAGTAGATTGGCAGCAGATTGGTAGCGTGAAGCGTATCATTAAATTGGCATTAACGAATTAAAAAGAGTGACGCGTAGAGAAATGCGACCGCTTTCATCCGACGCCGACGCTACGGTTTCGGGGATGTTTCGGTTAATTCTATTTGCCGAGACGCGAGAGGATCTTTCTTTCGGAGGTCTCGAAACGTGGTGGTTGTCCCGCGGATTTATCAGAGGGAAGCAAAGCGGTTCCGAGTACTCGCGGCAGTGTGTTTTCGTGCGCTCTCTCTCTCTCTCTCTCTCTGATTCTCTCTGCTAGGCCAACCGCGATAATTACTTGCGCTAAGCTTTCGCGTCCCGAGCTTTGTTTTCGTGCCGCGCGCAAAAGAAGGAAAAGGAAATGTGATTTTAAGAGCGCGAACTTTTCTGCCGGCCCGTCCGCGCGCCGTGTTCCTTTCCCTCGCAGGTTTTCCTGTTTCCTCGTTCCGCGGTGTTGACCCATTTATTCGTTCAGGCCCTCTCTCTCCCTCTCTCTCTCTCTCACTCTTTCCCATCGAACACCCGCGCGCGGCGGCGAAACGGTATAAACTAACCAAGGTGCTGAAAGTACGGCCGACAAGCGGGCGAACCTTCCCCTTATTTATGGCGTTCTCAGAATTTCTCCCGGACTTTAACGGCACCGTCACCTGTCTAATTTATGAAAAATTCCCAGGCTCGAATTTACGGAGCGTAAAAGCGCGGCAGATCCCGCCCCAACGAGACGCGCCACGCCGCGCCACGCCGCGCCGCGCCGCGATGCCACAGCCTCTCCCGGATCGGACAGTTGGTATTTCTCCTCGGGAGGAGGATTGTTTTCAGAAGTCAATCGTTCGCATGTCTTCGGCGATCACGACTCCTTACCTCGAGATATTCTCGGGTACCCTCTCCCGCTCGATCGCTTTGAAGTCGTTGCACCGCGAGCGCGAACTGTCCGCAAGAAATGTCGCGAATTCGCCACTTCGAAAATATACGAAACTTTTATGTTTCGCTAAAAACGCCTCTGGAATCTACAGCCCGTTTTATAAACCCCCTTTGGTCCGACGGTTCTGGATAAAATAATTTTGCAAGAGTCGATGCAAGGAGTCATGCAAGGGTGTCACAAAGTTATCAGGGTGTCTCAAAAATACTTCAACTCCTTGAAATGTCAGGTTTCTGAGGTCATTTGATACGATATTTTCCTTTTGCAAAATGTCCGCCGGGGCTTCGTTTGGGAGTTATTAACGAAAAACACGGACCAACCAGAGAGCGAACTCAGCACGCGATGGCAGAGATGGTCCGGCGCGCCAGGAGGTTCTACTTTTTATCAGTGGAAGGTATATGTATGTTGGGGAAAATGTGCCGAATTTTTTGCCTGTAACCGAGTAGAGGACACTCATTTTGTGATGGTATACCACATGTCGGATAATTAGAAAAAGCTATAGATTATGTAGCATGTCTTGTGCAATATTCAATCGAAAATTTATAATCAATTTCTTGTTATTTTACGGACAACGAGTGATCCGGCACCCTGGATTTCACCCTCGAATACCGGAATTTGGGTCCAAAAATGTAAAAAAAAACCAGCGTAAAGATATGAATAGATTTAACCACGACTACCATGAAATTGTCAAAAGCATCCGCCTTGCTAGGATTAATAATGTAATAAGTTACAACGAACACGATTCGATGGATGATCGACCTTGAATCCCAAGGTCACAAGTTCAACAATTTTTTTACGATTGCATCGTATTTATTTATCGCGGGAATAAAAAGTACCAAAGGAAACCTTGGTTAAAACTCCATCGATCTCTTAAAAAATTATGATAAACTTTTTTTTCTAATCAAACTGTTTTTATTTATATATTTTCATTTCTCAGTCAGATAGAGTTTATATGTACAGCGTATTGTTGACGAAGCCGAAAATATGTATAAATAAAATCAGTTGACAATGAAAAAACTTTATCATAATTTCATAAGAGAACTGTTGAGTTTCAACCGATGGTTCCTTTTGCACTTTTTATCCTCCTGATGAGTAGAATAAAATGCGATAAAAAAATGTTTGACCTCCATTTGACCTTCGGATCAATTTCTAGGATAAATTAACCTTTATAGTTTTGGAATTATTATAAGTTTATAGAAGCTTATAGATTCAAATTTTTAATCTTTCATATTGAGATTCCCAGATTGCACCGCTACTTGTTACGCGATCTACCCGGTACGCAATACACCGCCGCGCCGGCCGGAAAAATCATCAATCTTCGGCGTCGATGTCGCTTTTTGCGGCGGAGCAACCGTGCATTGGGGATTTATCAATAAATAATAAAGGAACGCATGATAGATGCGATCGCGAAGTCAATCACGATTCGCGGCCCGTGACTACCGCCGATCAAGTTAAGAAAACAATTTATTATTGATAATAGCCGGCCGAAAAAGCCCGAAAACAAGATAAATTGTTCCGACGTGAACGTACGGTTCGTACCCCGTTCGAGAACGGTCTTCTGCGGCTTTAATCATACACTGCGGGGCCTACGTGTCGAATAAGGCGAGATCTTTCTACAGTAAATTTGCGATCTAAGTCCCACGGAGTTCATTGGTCCGTTCGCCTACAGCTTCCACTGGGGGGGGGGGGGGGCATATACCGCGAAACTTCTTTATTCTTCATTATTTTTTTATGGGACTTTCGGCAACTTATTTGTGGCACATTTCTGATTAAAATGACACCAAACATGATAGAATTTCAATCTAGCAACAATCTGCCAACAATCTGCTACCAATCTGATACCAATCTGCTACCAATATGCTACCCATCAATCACGTGATATTTTGACACATGCAAAACAGAGACGCAACACATCACATCGGTAGAGTGAGTACAGAAATTGCACTATCCACTCCACAATATTACAGGAATATTGAATTCTAACTGAAAAATTGTCGATATTTCAAGTCCTGCAACTTCGTAGAATAAAAAACGCCTTAGAAAGTTCCAATTGAACTTAGGTTACCTGTTGTATTTATTTTTAATTAAAATAACACTAAACACTATATAATTTCAACTGTATTTAATGGTTTAATTGATGGTATGCTGTGAGTGTAGGACATAGGTCCTCTTTTAGGACGGCGAATTAAAAAGAAAGAAAAACAGCCATTGCAACAGTCGACACAAATTAAAAACTTATCGTATCGTTTAAAATACCAATACCTTAAACTCATAACTAGTGTACGATCTACGTCCAAGCAATATAAACAGAAGACTGAACGTGAGCGCGTGCGATCGAGGCTTGCTGGAACGATTGGGTCTGCCTAAGAATGTATACTAGCACAATATTAATACCCACGTTTTTATTTTTCACTTTTTGCTATGCAACCACTCCCAACAGATTTCTGAAGTGATGAATTATACTTCACATGTACAGTAAATATGGGCCATACTATATCCTGTTTGGTGTCATTTTATTCAGAAAAATGTCGCAAATATATTGGTAACATTTCATTAAAAATAAGTACACAATTATTATTTAGACAACAATTATTTTTTAGACCAAAAAGTTTTTTTAATCCTACCCCCCTCCCTGAATTGTGGCAAGTGTTAGAAAATGATCTGGAAAAAATTTTGGGTAGATTGGATCATGGGGATCCGACGCGCACCTTTGAAAATTGAAAATTGAAAATTGAAAATTGAAAATTGAAAATTGAAAATTGGGTCGGGTTCCCATGGTTCAATTGGCCCCAAATTTTTTCCAGAGCATTTTTTCAACACTTGTGACAATTCTGGGTTAGACCAAAAGAACCTTGCAAAATAATTTTTGTCAAGTATAGCTAAAGTCCATGTATAGTGTACATGTATATATAACACCAGTGGAAAGAGTACACCTTCAGGGCCAAGGTGATTCGGATAATAGAAGTTCACTTTTGTTTGTATAATTCGATTTATATTCACGTATTTAAATAACAGTTTAAGAATGTTATGAGTTCGGATAAACAGTATGTTGCAAGCAGTTAATTCGCATAATGGAAATTACGTGAACTAATTGCTCGGAATGAGTTTGGTAAATTGGGCATTTTGACAATGATAAATAGAATTCAGATAAATGGAGTCTCACTGAAACCGGTCATTTAGCCAGTGGTGCTAGGTTTAATGTTACTTTCAAAAATTTATGTGTGTATCTGTGAATTCTTCTAATATTTGCAGTGTTTTAAATTGTACGTATTCATTTGTGTTACAAAAGCATAAAATCCGCTGTCTACTTTATGAGCCATTAGCGTATATTTTAGCTAAAATCAATTTTTAACAAACAGGCGCATGCGCACGGAAAAAATGTTTACTTGAGTAGCAAAATTAATATGCTGGAGAACATTTGGCAAATGTAGGCAAACGGGGACCCAACTCCAATGACCTTGAAATATGTTCTTAAAGTCAACATTCTAAAAAAATTTTTTCTATACTGGAAAAGTATCCGAAGAGACGTAAAATGTCAAAGAAACCACCACTAACAAGTCGTCTTAAAGAGGTTCAATTATAGTTTGCAAAATGGCGAATACAGTAGTGAAAAAAAATTAAGAAATGTGAAATTTAATAGTTTGGAAAAAAGTGATTCAGCTGTTCAACTAGGAAATATATTGTTCTCTTCACGAGTATTGTTTAAATAATTTATTATGAAGATTTATTTTATCCTCGATTTTAAATAATCAAGAGAATCTGAAAATATCCATTTATTATTGGAATTATACATTAAATTAATTATTTGAAATATTGTTTTTAAATTCTGTCACAATATACATGAATGTATTTCAAATCACAGCTGCTTATGTTTACGTATATTAAATATGTGTATGTTTAAAAAATATTAGTCTTTCTTGGAGAAGAAACATAGGAATCTGAACTTTACAACAATTTAGGAAATGCATACATGAAAATATTTCTAATGTTCATTTAATATACTGTTGTAGGTTGCCGAGGCTCAATTTCAATTTATGCAATGTTTAAATATGAACTGTTATTTCCTATCTTGATGAAAATAAATATTTAAATATTGATACAGAATGTCCTAAAAATGTTGTACTTCCTTTAAAGGAGTGATAGTTGAAGTAACTTTCTCCTTTACGAAAATCTTCTCCGTGACTTTGTTTTTCCGGCCAATGGCAACGCTGCGCTCTGCGCCACCTATCGCCGAGTCGCAATCCGCTCGCTATAGCCGCGCTCTGATTGGTCCGCATTTTTCGTTAATAACTCCTGAAAGATACCGCGGATAAGATTTTCGCAAAGGCAAAATTTACTTGTAATTACCTCAGAAATCGTCCCCATCAAGGAGGTACAATATTTTTAGGACACTTTGTATTTTGTAAATCCTATTTAAAAGTTAAATATTAATGATGCTTCAGCTTTGAAACTTTTCAGAAGAGAGAATGAAAACGACCTTAACGAACGTTCCGAAATTGATAATCGACTGGCTGCGTAGCGTCCGATAATGTGATCGGAATTAAAGTTCGTATCCCGTCCCGATGTTGCTTAATTTCTTCTTGTTGTAATACGCTTTCACCGTAACCGCTGATCGATATCCGTGAAAGAAACCTCTCCGTACATGATACGGGCCCGTGTTAACGAAAAATAGGTTTCCGATACGACGAGGCTAAGTTTCTTCCCGTGGATTCTTCCCCTCCGATAGCGTCGAACGGAGAAAAAAGAACAGCGGACAAGTTCCGAGAACTTTCGGAATTCAAATAACAAGAGCAACAAAAATTCGTAGACGCGGTTAATGATAAATTGCTGGGCGTAACAAGTTTTTAAACTAAGTGGCAGACATATTATGCATAGAATATTCCCGAACTTGGGTGATCGAAGTTGGCTTAGCTGATTTAACCTGCGCGCCACAGGGGACAGGTCCATATTGTATTTATTTTTGTTTCATTCTTGGTTTCAGATTGTGTTTGGATACGTTAAAGTAAAAAAGAAACGAGTGTGAAGGTCAATTCAAAGGTTTTTTTATGGTCATCGCATTTTTTCGCGCATTA
This sequence comes from Lasioglossum leucozonium, assembly GCA_028454225.1. Classification (NCBI taxonomy): domain Eukaryota; kingdom Metazoa; phylum Arthropoda; class Insecta; order Hymenoptera; family Halictidae; genus Lasioglossum; species Lasioglossum leucozonium. The sequence goes on along the minus strand of CM052216.1, from coordinate 9,594,145 downwards.
ACACGTATTTTCCATAAAACGATGTGGTAGTTGGCGTCGAGATGAATTCAACGACTTCACACTATGACTTTGAAGTGGCCTTGAAGGCGAAAAAGTATGTTCGTCCAAATTTCTAGGCATTTTTTTGCATATTAACATGTATTTTCTATAACATGATGTGGTAATCGGCGTTGAGACGAATTCAACGACCTGCACACCATGACCTTGAAGTGACCTTGAAGGCAAAAAAATATATCTGTCTAAATTTTTAGCCATTTTTTAAATAATATATACTTAAAGAAATGACGACATCTTTACAATATTCGTGAAACGAGAATATTTTATCTCATCAGCGTGATCGTACCTATAAATAATGAGAACGTATGTTATGTCACGAAAGCTTAATAAACGGAACGGATTACATTTGATTACATTATATTGTACAAACTGTATGACACGAATAAGCGATTTCATTTGTCAAACGCATTTTGCTCTAATCCTCATTTGTCACAGTTTCCTGTTTCTTTTTATATTCCAGATTGACAACAATATGTATCATAAAATGAAACCTATACGATAATCTATATTCGTTCTTTCTTAAAAGTAACTGAATCTAACAAATCTGAATAATCGTAAATTAAAAATATTAGAGTCCGCCATTTTGACGGTTCCCCTAAAACAAGTGTTAGTAAACTGATCAGACATGTATGTAAACTATACTCCATTTGTATCAATGAACGTAGCAGTAGCCCTACGAGAACGCATACGATCGAGGTGTTCCAAAAATTGTTTAAGTATCAAGAACACTGGTGGATAGACAGCGGATTTTATGCATTTATAACAATAATGATTAGATGTAATTTGAAATAGTAAAAATATGAAAAGAATTTAAATACATTGTTATATTATTTTTCAATCTATTAAACATATTAAGAACAAAAAATAATTTCTATTTCACTCCAATTTTTATTTTGCATAAAGATCCGTTATCTGCTTATGGATTTACAAGTAAAGATTGTTGCGAATATCTCGTAAACTAAAGTCGGCCGCCAAAAACTTTAAAATGTTGTTCAGAATGGCGACCTTAACATCACATTTCAAAGTCATTGACAAGTTTACAGAATATCACTCTACGAACAACCCCTCACATAAATTTCACCAAAATCGACGTGTGTATCTTAAGCGTACACTCCCCCTTAGTGTACTTCCTAATTTTCGATATACTTACCCCCGATATTTGCGAAAATTGTGTAAACCGTTATCCTTCGTCTAGTAACTTGTTGAACCTCTGCACTGTGATGGATGGTCTCTGGCCCAGCGTGCTGGATGGATGGGCAAATATACCCTAAGTTCAAAGTATGTTTCGATATTATAATTACGTTGATCGCGAAACATGGTGGATCTTACCACATTGTTGTCGCGACACGTATAAATACGTTTTTCGCAAACTGTGAGTAGAGCTCAGTTAATGTTCTCCGTGAATGTTCTAAGTGCCTTTATTTTTTATAATATCAATGTAGAATACATTCTAAGATAAGAAAATAAAAGTTTAATAAAAAAATGGCTCCAGCCATAATTCACTGGCACAAAATGCCCAACCATAACGTGTTAAGAAACGCAACGATCGAACAAAATATTGATTGATGGTATACGGAAAAGTCACGGCCTAATAATAAGTGCAACCCTCGGTTCGGAGCTGGGACATAGATCGTGAGGGGATACTATTTTTTTTTGTGACCGTGGTCGAAGGCGCAATAAAAAATAGCATATCTGTGAGGCACAGCTAGTGCAATAATGAAACTTTTTTATTTTTTACTAATTTTTTATGAAATTTTATCAATATTTTTACGAGAAATTTCAAATTTCAAATTTCAAATATCATATTTCAAATTTCAAATTTCAAATTTCAAATTCCAAATTTCAAATTTCAAATTTCAAATTTCAAATTTCAAATTTCAAATTTCAAATTTCAAATTTCAAATTTCAAATTTCAAATTACAAATTGCAATTTTCAATTTTCAATTTACAATTTTCAATTATCCGTAAGGCTCTGCTAGTGCAATAATGAAACTTCTTTATTCTTAACTCATTTTTAATGAAATTTGACCAATATTTTTGCGACATTTTTCTGATTAAAGTAACACCGACCAAGATATAATTTGACCCATATTTACTGTAAATGTGGAGCATAATTTATCACTTCAGAAATATGTTGGGAATGTTTTCGCAGGAAGAAATGATAAATCAGAAACGTTTGCATTAATATTGTTATCATACGTTCCTAGGCAGACCTAATCGTTCCAGCATTAGATTAGAATTTTGAAAATTAACGGAGCTACAGCCCGTCAGAGGTTTTTAGACGATTCATTGTAATATCTTGGGAAAGGTTGTATGAAAACAAAATTGAAAAGAAAAAAGTTAACATCGCATTTTAAACAATACAATAAGTTTTTGATTTTTGCCAACTCTCTTTTTCATTCGCTGTTCTCTTCTATGTATGTCCTAAACTCACAGTATACCATCAATTAAATGATTAAATACAGTTGAAATTATATCGTATTTAGTTTCATTTTAATCCAAATAATTCAACAGTTACTGTAAGTACAGCCGGAACTTTCTATGATCTTTTTGATTCTACAAAGTCGCAGGAGTTGAAATATCGACAATTTTTCAATTAGAATTCAATATTCCTATAATATTGTGGAGTGGGCAGTGCATTTTTCGGAGGTTCCGTCAGAGACGCCAGATTAAGACTTGAGTTCTCACTATACTGACGTGACGTGTTCCGTCTCTATTTTGCATGCGTCACGATGCCACGTAACTGATGGGTAGCAAATTAATAACAGATTGGTACCAGATTGGTAGCAGATTAGTACCAGATTGGTAGCAGATTGGTAGCAGATTGGCAGCAGTTCTGTTTCTGTCATGCACGCGTCAAATTGTTGGCAAATTAGTAGCAGATTGGTAGCAGGTCGGTAGCAGTACCGTCTCTGTCATAATTCTTCCATGAAATCCTTACATGAAATAATAATATATGTATAAATTAGGAACAATATTGAAACAAAGTATGATAAAAGCATGATACCGCAGTTATTGGTCATTTCTTAGAAGGAAATGTATGCTCGTCACGAAAAAAATCGGTTGATTTTTCTCGAAAACCGTGCGGAGCGGCATGTCTCGTTTTTACTGTTTCCGCTGACATTGGCCATTCTTTTACAGCGATGCCGATAATCGTTACGAGGCGCAGCGTATTTCGAGAACACCGTTCGCCAGGTACGTAATATGGAAATAATCCAAATAAAACGGCTCGGTCGCTAAAGCGGGAGATCGTAATTCTTCACAGGTTAGCGCGGGGACCGGAAATGGAAATAAAACGCGGCCAGGCTCGGCCGTTGTTGCATTGTGCTGTTGGCATGGAGGTGGTAGAGGGAAACCACGGGAAAAATAAAATCAGTCGCCTACTGCGTACCATCGAGTGACTGTTTACCGCCGGCCGAATGCTTGAATTCGGGATTTCGTGTGCAAATGAAATGAAGCCATCATTAGACTACGAATTTATACAGGTTGTCCCAAAATTGTTGGTCTTACTTGAAAAGGATGATTCCCGTAGTCATTTGAAGTAACTTTTTCCTTTGCGAAAACCAAGCTGTTGGGAACATGGTTAATTAGAATTACTAATCAAGTTGATTTCACTTTTCTAATCGACCTATAAAATAAATAGGACGAAACAGTTATCAGGTTAGCTAAGTTCTTCGCTGAAAGAACGTCGAAAAAGCCGGTTTTTAATTTTTTTTTACTACCATGCACCGAACCGTAAAATCTGAAAAAATTCATGAACAATAATTATAACAATATATCGATACAGTAAAAATATAAACGTGGTTACTCTAGAACTGCCATTCGAAATCTGCATTTTTTCGATTTATTTTGAGGTTTTTAATTTTTTACAAGCAGAATTTTGGATTTAAAAATCTGAAACAAATTGCAGAGTGTGTATTTTGGTGATGGACATGTCTCAGATTTTTCTCCGAATGTCTGGACATCGTTAACTAGGAAAAATGGAGCAAAAACTGATTTTTCGATTTTATCGCATAACTGCCATCCCCCCGATGGAGATATAGGGTTGAAATTACGCCTTTTTTTTCTTAATGCCCTATCGAATGACCCATCGGCCATGTAATTAGTGCGAGGGCACTTTTGACCATCTGATCCGACTTATACCCTTCGCTAACGAAAATCATTTAAAATTGAATGGACGGGCGAGTTGCCCGCAGGAACGTCTAGCATCGAACACCGCATCGAGCGGCTAAACAAATTCTTCGAGCACTATGATCGATTCTGCAAAGTGTCACTTACTTTTTGCGCCTGGAACGACACCCTCGGTTCGTTACGATGCATCGCGCACGACACGGTCTTCTGCACGGAGCAAATCCGCGAACGCTTCCGCGAAAAGTAGAACGGAAGGAACAGACGGTGACAATATCGGGTGGTTTGGCGCCGCGTACAGCATCGCCAAAAAAAGAAGCGCCGAGATCCACTCGTCTCCACTAAAAATATCATTTATCATCGCCATCTTGGTTATGTTTTTACTCGTTCCAACTGCATTCGAAATCTAATTCGATCGTTTGAATTTTTCACTTCAAAATCAAACGAAATCCTACAGATTTTTCATTATTATTTATTTTCAATGCATGCACTGATTTGCAATATGATATGCAACGTGGAAATAATGAATTTTTATAAAAAATCCCATCGATAAGATTCGTGGAGCAATTCATGTATTATAGAACCAAATTACATAACTAATAATTTTTATGATAACATCACGTAAACTATTATTCATTTGTAATTACAATAATTGCAAAATATAGTCGAATGCTTCTTTCCAGAATTAACGTTGACCAAATATAATTTTTTTTCCAAGCAATATTTTATTTTTTCATTGTTTTTCATTCGATAATAAAAAAAATTTCCTAATTACTTTTTGTTTATTCATTTTATATCAAATTTTTATGTTACAACGAGATTTATATTATACCAGATTGCACAAAAAATTTTTGCTATTTTTCGTCATTGTAGTGATAAAAATGTGGTAATTAACTTTCGTATAATCGTTAAAGCAAAACTTAAAGCAAATGAAAGAATAAACCGATTTATAGTAGTTATAGACAGCGCACCTTTATGGAAAATAAAAATTTACTACCTGAATTTCAACAAATTGGAGTGAAATAATTTTCATTCCTAATATGTTTAATAGGTTGAAAAATAATACAACAGTATATTTAAATTCTTTTAATGTTTTCGCTATTTCAAATTACATCTACTCATTTTTGCCGTAAATGCATAAAATCCGCTGTCTAGTTATAAATAATATAGTTATGTTAACTGGATAAATTTTATTTTTCAAACAATGGCTTAGACATTTTTAGCAACGTTGAATAATTACGGTTATCTCGAGACCCAAATGTTTGAACGTAAGATATTCAAATTGTCAGGATTGAGAATGGAGAAACTTTTTGGCAAACGAATATTTCCAGAGTATTTCTGCGAGGCAGTACTATGCATAGAGTCACCAGAAAATGCAAGCCGAATGTACGTATAAACTCTACTTCGGTGAAAAGAATTCCGACACTGTGCGATGTATCTACATTCTATTTACCTTCCTCTCGGATAGCACTCCTGTATACTTTTCTCTCGAAGGAACGTGAAGAATCGATAACGCGAGTGCCAATTATTCACGAGTGGCAATTGTACGACAAAAGTATGATTGCACGCGTAATAATTCTGAATGGTGTTCGCAGTTTCGGTGACTTTTCGAAAATGTCGCTGCAAGTGTCGTCATTATACATACGTGGAACTGCGTTCGAACGCAGTTCAAACTGGAAAACGATGTAAAACGCTACGAAAACGGAAGTACACACGTTGTCTACAGGAAGTGCTCGCTGGGAGAAGCGAAACGTATTTCATGAATATACCAAAGTCCGGTGACAAACAAAAACTTTCCTTTAACACGAGACCGTATGTTACCTGCGGCTTCGCTTTTATGGATTTTCGAATTCGGTACAATTGTTTCTCAAAAGAAATATAATCTTTTAGTCCCGACGTTGCGAGATATAATTAACAGATTAACATCTTCACGTGTTCCGCAGAATACGGATTTTTATGCAAAATAAAAATTGTTTACATTCATTATAACATACAGAAACTACATAATACATTTATTTCTCTTCTTAACCCTCTGACAGCGAAGTAGTTTGGTCTAGATTGGTAGCAGATTGGTAGCAGGTTGACAGCAGATTGGCAGCAGATTGGCAGCAGATTGGCAGCAGTTTCGGCTCTGTTGTGCATGTGTCACTGGCAGAGAGAGGCGATGTCGAGACATCTGGCGATTCTGCAGCAGACCATTTTCATGACCATAAAATTGATTTACCTCTAATCGGAGCTTTAATTATTAATTTTCTAAAGCATATTTTTGTGGACACTTCTTTCAGATCCATTAGGCTTGTTGATGCTCTTAATGTAACATTTTATTCATTCAATTTAATAGGAAAAAATTGAGTAATTAAATGACGAATCGGATATTCTGGGTCGAAATAGACCCGAGGAATTCTGCCGCCGCAGTGTTAATCGTTTTACCATGTACGACATAATACAACAGTATTTTTAAATTCTTTAAATATCTTTACCAATTTGAATTCGATCTACTAATTTTTGTTACAAATGCATAAAGTCCGTAATAAGCAATATTCACGACTCTTAAAAACAGAAACTCTCTCTCTCTCTCTCTCTCTCTCTGTGTGTGTGTGTGTGTATGTGTTTGTGTGTCTGTGTTGGGGATACTTATGATTAGCCTGATGGAATGACTCCCGTCCATTACAGCAATTTATTCTTAATCTAGGTGATTTGATAGTATACCCGCATGCAATTTCCACTGGTCGGAACGCGCCACGAACAGATCCTTAGTAACATATAGTGTGCTCACGTCCACAATTGATCGAGATGAGATATCACCGTTCTGCGATACGGGGTCACTGTGAACTCTGATACAGGTATATAGTGAGAAAATCGTCTCTACCGAAAGCGTTAAAATTTTATTCTCAATGTTCGACAAACCTCAAATAACGCAGTACATCTATTATTTCTGAGACTCCATTGCTCCGAGGTTGTCATACTATGAGAATAAGGACTGCACTCGTGTATAAAAAATATGATATTCGTGCATTCGCTTCCAGATTTTGACTGTGTTACTTACCGGCGAGCTCGTCATAATTTTTTAAAAATCTTCCTTTGTTGCATCATGTATAGTTCCAACAGCGTACCAGACTTGTCTGATGAGAGGGTGTAGCACAAATTGAGGGGAAAATGTTATCCTCTCTTTGCCAGTATCGGGTTAGTCACGTGACATTGTGACACATGCACGACAGAGACGGAACTGCTGCCAATCAGCTACCAATCTGCTACCAACCTGCTGCCAATCTGCTACCAATCTGCTACCAATCTGCTACCAATCTGGAAATAATTTGAGAACAATTATATTTTAGTGTCGTTAGAGTAACACTCGTCTGCAGAGTTAATATAGAAACATTGATAAGGAAATTGGAGGTGCATAATTTCTACAGAATGCATTTACAAAGAAATATTTGAACAATATTTTTACAGATTCACAGGTTAACTAGAAAGCACTCCAAAGGGATCACAGTGACATGCAAAATTCAACGTTCATTTGCTGAAAACAATATTTATCAAACAGTTTTTATTTAGTTTTTACTGTTTATCAGCTCTATTTGTAATTTTAATGTAAAACTAACTTCCTGCAGTATCTCCAAGGAACGTAGCAAATAAATTGCATACACAACGTAACAAAAGGGATTAAAATTTGCAGTTTCGAAGGAAGTTATGCAGTTCGTGTGCGTATTGAGTTCGCGGAAAAGCAATTTAACATGTATTATAGGAAAATCGTGTGTACTATTACGAGGAATAGATTGCGTTATCCGCTAAACTGTAATATTAACACAATTCACGAATAATTTTCAATTTTAACGACGATGTGCATCGTTTTATATGAATTTGAAAATCATTGAATATTACTTTTTAATTTACAAATTGGTATCGGCGCAAAGGTTCGATCGTGACTAACCAAAATTTTTTTGTTTCGATCTACATTAAGATCATCTTCAGAATTTTTACTATAACTTGCATCTGTAGGAAAGGTGAATTAATAAAAAACATTTTTGAATGATGATTAAATGAGCAAAATATAGAGATGTTCAAAATTGAACAAAGAAAAAAGTATACTAACTTGCTTACGTCAAGACGAAAAATGTAACAATGATACATGTATATGCATAAATGTGCATGTGAATGCACGGTGGTTACCGGTACACTGAGGCAAGCCGTAAACAGAGCTGGCCAAAAGTGTATACATATCACGAAAACGAAAAGTGTCCAACAGTCATTTACTTTGAAACATTTCAGGAGAACGAAATAAACAACATTTAAATACCTTCTGTAACTGCTGTATACCAACGGACAAGTGGTAATTTCTTCATCGACATTCAATGTGAGAACGAATTTATAATAAACCTGATAAGGTTAAGATGAGAAACTGTGCTTTTTTGTTAAAGTAAAACATTTATAAAAGGGAAAAGCTCAGAATTGTTACAGTGTTGTGGACTTGTTGCGCTGTTGCAAAGTGGTTCGATGCACTGTGTCGAGGGTGACGATCGACGGAGGAATGACGATCGAGAAAAAAGACGATCGGCATGAGACGCGAGTGGGTAGGACGTGGTTTGTACGTCGCCCCGAAGTTCAGTTCGATGTAAGATTCGGTATCGGCAGGACACTCCTGGTTCATTTTATATCACGTCTTAATAAAGGTTAAGTTGTTATAAAGGGACTTATTTCACTGAGTTGTAAGTTTATTAAGAGGAACTCCACTCCAATCATATCCTTTAACATTTTTAAATCAAAAAGATTGTGACAAGAGGAGAAGGAATGAATTTTGATTAGAGACAAATTAGCATACAAAGAGCATTACTTGTCAAGTAACGACGCGTAATATTCAAGTATCTTAGGTGTTTCATACCTGATGTACGTTTGTTTTTTTGTCTACAATTCTCTACGTTCTCAAAATCTACGTTCTCAAAATCAAAGCTATGATCAAACTCAATCGAATGTCTCGTCAATGCAGTATGTTGAGGTGGAGGTAGAAAGATGTGTTTGTGTTCCCTGATTCTAGTTTCTAAATGTCTCCTTGTCTGCCCAATGTACTCTTGATTACAACCGTTGCAGGGTATTGAGTACGTATGTATGTATGTAATGATATTTGGTCCCCTCAGGGTTTCAAATCCATTCCACCACCTCTCCCTTTACCAATCCTCAACTATCGCCTAATTTCAAGCGGGACCTAACTTTTTATTAAGGTGGGTTCCGAACCATCTATTTTGCCAACAACACGTGAAACGCACCCAGAGCGCCACCACATCCCGGCTTTTTACCGAGCGGTCACCCATCCTAGTGCGTCCCCCGCCCTGCGCCGCTTAACTTCGGTGATCGAACGAGAACCTTTTTTTTTTTTGAAAATAATATTTATTATAATTATTTGTACATCCTTATACATGTAGTAACACTTTATATATATAAACATGCTTAACAGGTAACATGTGTCGTTCCGCGCAGTTCCTACCTAAATTACGGTTTACCTGCTCCTTTCTTTCTATTACGAGGATTCGTTTACAAATAGTTATAAATTAATTTATGTATTGCACACTGTTGGTTTTGTACATTATGTCTTTGGTAACTTATCTTAGGTATAGGAAACGTTTATTGTGAAAACCTACCTACAGCCCTTATTACTAGATTTTATAGATTTTATAGATTTTAGATTTTATATTTACGCTTTAGGAATTAAATACTTTTGTACTTCTGTTATCGTTTGTATTTCTATTATCAGTTGGAATATCTTTAGAGCTTGATACGGGAGTTTATGTTTTATTTTGAATTGTGTGTTGTGGCTTCTTGTTTCTGTTACTTTTATTAGGAGTGGGTTACTGTTTGTTTGGGTCTTATAGAAGTTTTCTGCTATCTTTTGAATATAATCTAATATTTCCGGTATTCCTGCTTTTTGGTGCATGTCCTTGATTCTTGCGTAGCTGTCCTCTGATAGTACTAGTCTAAGACACTTGTTTTGGTATACTTGTAGTGGCTTTATATTGGTTGGTGCTGCACTACACCATGCTGCAGCTGCATAGGCTATGGTTGGTCTCAATATCATTGTGTAGTGATCGAACGAGAACCGGTATTTTCAGCGAGGCAATGGTCGTTGACGGGTATTGAGTACACAATGTTACAATTTTTCATCAGAGATAATTTGTCTTTAATGGTAGGGAAATGACTTTTAAGACATTGTGGGATTTTGAAAATGGTATGTACTCCTACTTTTCTGAAGATCGTTTTAATATCATTAGAAATGTTTTGTACATAGGGAATGACCACAATGTTCCTTCTATTAGAACCCATTCTCCTTAATCTATCCTCTTTACGTTCTTTAACGAATAGAGGATGATATTCAAAACTACGTTTTTTGTCCGATACGAGGTTCAGAGGATAACCATTGTTTAAAAGAGTATCTTTTATAAGTGATAGATTGTTAGGACTATACTCGGGATGAGAAAGTAAGATGGTACGATCAATCAAGCCTTTAATTAAACCCACTTTGTGTTTTGTTGGATGTAAAGAATGAAAATTTAAGTACCTCCCAGACCAACTAGATTTGTGGAACCAGTTAGTTTTTAATTGTTTACAGACTTTTATGACCGTTACGTCAAGAAAGTTTAGATGCGTATTGTTTTCAATTTCATGTGTGAATTGAGTTCTCTCATGAAAACTGTTAAACGTGTCTAAAACGAGTTGTATTTGATCATCCATTAGACAAGTAATAATGTCATCCACATACCTTTTGTAGAAAACCAACCTGAAGAGTAACGTTGAAATAGAAACTTCCTCTAAATAATTGAGAGTCTAATCTTTCTATTACCAGATTTGCAATAATTGGGGAAATTGGGGAACCCGTAGCAATACGAAAGATCTTTTTTTCTTCTTTTTTTTATAGTTTATTTTAACGTGGTCACATTAACAGCGAGGTCATGTAGTAAGTTCCATTAAATGAAAACACGTTTGTTTCCAATACTTTGGTAGCTTGTAAAAATTCTTTACCTTGGATCTTAGTGTGTTGTTTGATTCCATTCCAACGATGGTGTAAATCCTGCGATACTAATTCTATTGGAACATTGGTAAATAAAGATGTTACATCAAGTGAAACCAACAAACAAGATTCATCAGGAATTTGAATAGTTGTAATACATAACACTACAACGTACTCGAGAATAAAAATTGATTGATACGCGTGATTTTATAAAAATGATAAAATTGAATTATCTTAGATTTCCTGCTTTTGTTGTAATGCAGGATATAAGATGATAATCGTTTTTTCCCAGCTGGAGGTGTAGCGGTCGTATGAAGGTCATTGATATTTTTTAAAATGAATATCTACATTTTTTTATACATATCTTCTTCTACATAAAAAGGTATTAGGAGTATATAGCCGAAAAATTAATAATTAACAAGATATTTTGGAAAAAGGTGTTTAGCAAAGTAGATGATCAAACTCTTCATTCTAGCGTTATGTAAATAAGCATTTCTTACATCGCTGTTAATTGGTCTGGGTTAGGTCTCGAGTCATAATTTTTATTTATGAAATATCAAATACACTATTATTTATTATCAATCTATTGTAAATGATTAAAGTACATTATTATTTAAATGATTAAAAACATAAAGATATCTTGTTAACTGTCAATTTTTCGACCAAATCTAGTACTTTTTTTTTGTGCAGAATAGCAAGGAAAATCGATATGTATAAAATAAAGTAGGTATCCATTTAAAAAAATGTCAATGACCTCCATACGACCTCTACGCCTCCAGCTGGGGAAAAACGATTGACATCATATTATAGGCCTCTAACATTTTTTTCAGATCACCGTATCAACACTGTATGTTTATGGAAGCACGTTTATTATTTAAATAATTGTAAAATAAAATATGAAATCAGCCAACAGTGGTAGGCGCTGAATAAAAAGTGAAAATAAATTCGTATAAAACGTCTGACTATTTTTCATAATGTGTCCAATTATTTTTATTCTAAGCAAATACGTCCGCCATTACGGATGTGAGCAGAAAAATGGAATCGACAAATGCCATCATGCGAGAGTAGTATATCACTATTTAAGACATCGTTTCAGGAGGATCTGTGAAATACGGCGCAATGGCTGCCTTGGCGAGTGCTGCAAGACACATTACACGTACCACCTTCAAGAAAATCTTGACTCGGCTCCCTGGAGAAGATGTTTTACTACGTAGAGAGAGAAAGAGAGAGAGAAAGCGCTCTGCGATCAATTTACGGCAGGTTCTCTTCGACATAGATGCGAGTTCCCTTCAATTGCCATCCTTGGAAAGAACTTTTGCTTCAGAAACAGAGCCGTGCAGCGAGCGATTTGTGTAAAGTGTATGGCCGGGTAAAGGGACCAAATCTGATAATCAGAAAAGTCCGAAAAAGTGTATGTCGAGAACCATAATAGGAAGCAATTACCACAATAATATGAACCTGGTCAAGTTCAATATAAAATCAGCAATTTCCAGGAATTTTTTAAAAATCCAATTTGCAGTCAAAAATTCAGAAAAAAAATCACAGTCGCGTATGCTATCGCGTAGAATGCCCACGAATTTTTTCCGTAATTTGTAACAAGTTTCCAGTCGATACCGTAAGGGTAGTTTTAGGCTGAGCACTTTAATGAATTATTTCTTCTGTTCTGCACAACAAAAAGTTACGAAAAAATTCGTGAACATTCTATCGAATAGCATACATGACAATAAATTTTTCCGGAATTTTTCGTTGCAAGATCAATTTTTTTAAAAATCCGGAAGTAAAAAATTCCGGATTTATAGTGCAATTTCCAGAGTGTCACGTTTATATTACCATGTTAGTTGTGTCTCGTCGTGATTATTAATTTGTATTTTTCTCAGATTCTTCGGATTTTGCGAACAGGTTTAAAAAAAAAGTTGGAAATCTCCAAAAATTCGAAAGAAATGCATGTTTCGTATTGAAGTTCTGGGGATACCGGTTTTATAAAAATTAATGACAGTATCTTTCATTTTACGCAGTGATGTATAAATCGTGTTATTGGTGCGTCTTTCTGTGTTCGTTAGTTCGAATCCGCGACACAGAAGCGGGGAAAACGACATTCAGTATTGTTAAGTCTGTGTTCCCTACTCTATTGGCGGAACGAATTCTAGACGTTTAATGCGATTTAGAGCATTAACAGAGACAGCCCGACGCGCCACAGCTTTCGAAATGTTCGAAGTCTCTTGAGAATTGAATTTCTACGGAAAATAGAATCTGCATCCGCGGCTGCGTTTTTCGCGTTGTATAATCGTCTTCTGTTTCTCTTCCCTTTAAATCGCAGTTCCATCCGACGCTACACGACGCGAGAAGCTGTCTGAAATATATGTTTGTTTGTCAGATTGTGTCGCGTTCTGTCCTCTCCCCTGCGCGACAAGAGGCGGGCCAAGGAAAACCCTGGGAAAATGGTGCAACCCCCGAGATAGGTAAACTGTATTTACTGTATGACTGTACGTCGCTCTTACGTATCGAATTCGCACATATTTTCGCGTTTCTTCGACGCGGCCTGGAACGCTTCCAAATGAATGTTTCCAAACATTTAACAATGATTTTCCACTCGCGTTCTATCACCGGCGCATATCGGTGAGCAATATCCATAATATGACGAATAAATATCAAGAAATACGAAAACATCGGTGATTCAAATCATTTTGAAAAATACTGAATAAACAATTTTATATATTATTTTAAAACAATATTTAAAAAATGATTACAATATATATAATAATCACTAGTAAATAGGCATAATATTTTGATGAATTTTTGGTGCAAATTTCATCCCAATTATGGTACAAAAGTTATAGCAAAATGTTACCAGACTATAATTAAATAATTTTTATTTCCGCGATTTTCAAATATCCATCTTTTTAAACAACAGGTCCGTGAAGGGGAAATTTGGAGCTATGTATATCTTTTAAAAATTTTTTAAAAGTTCCATTTTTTAAAAGGTCCATTGCTAAATAAATGATGAAAACAGAATATTTTTTTCAAAAGGCAATATTTTTAACAGATATTCTTACGTTTTCACTACGACCTCCTAAAAATTTATTTTCATCGGTTTGTTAGTTCCAATCTTATAATTTAGTAAAAAAAGAGTGACAATCTTTTTTTAAGATATCGAAAAATATTTTGATATTCGTTTATAGGTCATTAAAGACTAAAACATATTCAAATGCGAACAAAATGTTAATAATGTAGTTTCCAATTAAAAAGTGTATTTTTTCTTTAGAAATTAATTTAAATGGAAACGAAAAACTTTTTATTGTTACAAAATGCTACAATGTATGTTATTCATTTTTTTTTAGAGATTCACAATTGTTATTCCGAGAAAGCGTTAAAAATTATGTAAAAAATTGGTTTTTATTAAGTCTAAACACAATATTTAGTTAAATGGAGGAGAAGATTAATGCTTACTGTTCAGGGCTTGCAAAAATATGAAAAATTGAAGATATTTTAAGTAACCAAAACATTTTTTTTATTTTTGTCCTAAATCCCCAGTTAAATGCGATACTGTGGAAATATTCCTGATAAATGTAGCTTAATGTTGACGTCAAAATGTAACGTAAATAAATATTAATTTTAATATGAAAACGATGATATACATATGTATACAAGAGCAAGCTTGGATCACGTCAAAATCCTCGCAGGATTTCGGTTTAATTAAGGGTTAAAATGTGCTCTACTTGCGCGGTATCGTGCGATCTTCAGAAATTAGTCAAAATCTCTCCCATTCGACGTTAATTATATCCTCAGAAATGAATTTGCAATTAAACACCCGACACAGAAATGTGGCGACGCTGAGAACGGTCCGAGTATCGCGAATTATTGATTTTGGACATTTTCAGTTTCGTTACCAGACGACCAGAGAGCTCGCAATTGGAATATTTACGAATAATTCTGCTACCAATTTAATCTGCTTCCAATCTGCTACCAAACTGCTACCAATTTGCTAACAATATGCTACAAATCTGCTACCAAAATGCTATCAATCTGCTACCAATCTGTCACTAATCTGCTTCCAAATTCCAAACTTCTAAACTGCTACCAAAATGTGTTACGAAACTGGTACCAATTTGCTACCAAACTGGTACCAATCTGGTACCAGATTGACAATTTTGTTTGCCTTCGTCAAGGAGAATACATTCTCATTGAATTGTACAAATTTAGCCGGAGAAAAATATTTATTTTTACGTATTTGAATCTCATTTAGGGAAAAAATACCGCAGTAAAGGGTACATTTACTCTAGCTACCAAGATTTGTGTATATCGCGATTACGGTGCGCGCGAAACGAATTGTGGGGAGGATCAGTTTTTCAACTTGAATTCATTTCAATGTAAATACCCCAATACGCGGTAAATGAGTATCGAACAGAAAATGTTTCTCCTTTTTCGCACCTTTTCATTTACCATATTGCATTCGATGTTACACTCCTCCAGCTTTGTATGGTTGGTTTCGAAACGTTTTCTTTTTGGAAATTCATTGACTGCAGTTATTATGCATTTATAAAAATCTCTGCATTCGTTGGAACTTTTTGGCATGCGAATTTCTCTTTCCATTTTGCACGTCTGTTATTTAGTCATTCGATCATTTGACTCCATGGGATCTGAAAGATTCCATTTTCTTATGGACAAAAATTGAAATATTAATTATTGAGCCACGTTACACTGTAGGAATACTAAAAGAGTGATTGCAAGAAAATTAAGACTGTGGATCCTGTTGTGATAATTTAAAACTTATAAAATACACACAAACGTTAATAAACATTACTAAATAATAAATTTGTGCAATTTCAATTTGCAGAATTCATATAATATTATCTCAAGAGGAATGAAAAGTTATTACTGGCTGTAGACCACAAATGCCAGAAATACCTACAACTGTAATAAAAATTTGTTTATTACTATTACTGCTATTATTCAATTTTTATGTACAATTCCGAAATCGTGGGGCATGTGAACTGACGTTATTATTTGGTTCATAACAATTACTCCAATTTTACCTAAATTTCTGGAGAAAACTATCTATGAAAATATAAAACACGAAGTTAACAATTCATGATTTTAAAAAATGTGGACTTACCAATATTTTATATTTTCATGTATGAAATTATCAAATTGTGTCCATTTTATTTAATTCTGTTGTAGGTCGAAATAAAATTCAATTCTATTGTAACCTATATTTAGAGATCAAAGGAAAATAAATACTAACTTTCCTTTTAATCTCGGAAATAAATAAAGACAAAGATCGCAAAAACCGTACAAAAATGTATTACGCATAATCTGAATGATAAACGACAGCTTATTTAATTATATTATTCACGATGGTAAATAAAACGCGATGGAAAGGAGTTTACACTGGTGGAATTAATTCTGAACACTTTGAATAAAAATATTTTTTATTTCATATTTGTGCAGAAAATGTGCATATGCATTCTGCTATGCTCAGTTGATACCGTAATATTTATATTGTAATCTATAATGTTGATACTTAATATTTTCACATGATTTGGTTTGTAAATGTTTAAAACGTTTAATTTAAAAAAATTTAAACCGTGTTGTTATTTCTGTTCTTGCGCCTGGCAACACAAAACGTCGCATGATGTGAACATATAATAATAAAATATAAATAAAAATCAAAGGGTATCCAACGAAATGTTCATTTTTTTGTACCTCCTTTTAGTAAAAGTATGGCGATGCCCTAAAATTAGAAAGCAATGATTGTAATATAAAATAGAAATGTTATTAGCAGTCCGACCGAAAATGTTTTTATCAGTTTTTGCATGGTTTCAAGAGAGCTTTAACAACTCTTTTTTCATGTTTTTTCAAGGTCACCTTGAATTTTTTCCAAATGAACATAAAATTTTTAAATAAATTTTGAAATAAAAGGAAAGTTATGTTCCGATATTTACCTAATTCGTCTTGAAATCCTTTAACAGATAGGCGTAAAAAAGTTCTATGTTTATGCGCAAAAAATTCAAGGCGAACTTGAGGAAACATAAAAAAGAGTTGTTAAAGCTCTCTTGAAACCATGCAGAAGCTGATAAAAACATTTTCGATCGGACTGCTAATAACAGAGTAATCACTACTGATCACGATTCGTGATTCACCCTGTATATTAAATAATTTGAATAAATGCGAAAGTTAAGTAGTTTAACCCTTCAACTACTGTGGACGCCTACAGGCGCTTAGAAATTTTGCGCTTGTGATACTGAGAGCGCCTATATGCGCTCGACATAGATTGGCTTTCTGACACGGAGGGCGCCTGTAGGACATGAATAGGCGCCGCGAAAATTATATCGATATTTATTCCCATAAGTTCTCGGTGCACATCGTTACTCAATTCCTGCCGTATAGTACGACCGGTGCGTATTAAAGTCTGCCGTAGTCAAGGGGTTAAAATTTTCCAGAATTAATTCCACTGGTGTATCTTAACGGCATCTCATCTTCGGGTTTTTCCTTTCACGACACATTACAAGCAGTCCATTGTAACACATACGGACCCGGAGGGGGGGGGGGCAGGCGTAATTTAATTCTCGCGTGTCAGTTTCCGAGGAAGAAACAGATCAGCGATTCCGCTGCCCTCCAGAAAAGTGGTGTGCATCGTGTGTGTCTCTTTCCGGGTACAAACTCCCGGGCAACAGGCTGGCAAACAAGGGATGCCTTTTGTGCCTGTGATGTGTCAGGATCCAGAAACGCTATTCGAAGACTGACGATACACAGAGGAAGATTTCTTACCGCGTTTCAAATCAAGTTTTCTGAAAGAGCTTCTTTAATTGGTGGAACACGAGTGCCGCCGTGCCCCGTCGTACTGCTCCGCCCCGAAAGCGCCGCACAGTGAACCGATGAATTCTGTGTCAAAATCAAAGATCCTTCTATAGAAACGAGATAGAACAATAATTTTTTAAAAATTAAAGCTGAAATATTGCAAAACATGGGAAAATAGAGAGATTACGGTAAAAACGTTTTTTTACTACAAAAATATTTGTTAAACTTCCAGAAAATTGTAGTTTATCCAATACCATGTCTGGAAAAATTTTGTTTTTAACATGCCATACATCGTCTGAATGCAAATCTGGTCGAAAAATTTGTCTACTACTTCAGAATTTAGAAAAAAATCGATTTTTATGAACAAAACTAATGAAATCATCATTTTTTCGTTGAAATCATTTGATAACCCACTGCTATAGAGGTATACTGTATTCTCATATGTACAACACAATAAAAGCAAGAATAATAAAGCATTTAAACGTTTCGTGTTACTTACAAAGCATGAAGCACTTCACATCACGTCATCACTTGACGTATTGCTGTTATTGTCACTGGCACTCTCTGTCGGTTGCGTGTGACTGTAATGTAATTTAAATTGGACATCTATTTTCCATAATTATATTTTCATTTACTCAGAAAATAAGGTAAGTATTTAAACTTTTTAACTTACTCCTCATCAACGAATATGACACTGCATTCACGACAAAATACCCGAAATCATAGAATGCTAGACGTTCTTAATCGAGCAATTTACTTAACTGACCCGAAAATTGCAATCATAGTAATACAAAAACGATTCATGTTGATGAGGGGTAAGTTAAAAAGATTAAATACTTACCTTATTTTTTGCGTAAATGAAAATATAATTATGGAAAATAGATAACCAATTTAAAAGAGTGCCAGTGACAATAATAGCGATACGTCAATCGATGACGAGATGTGAAATGATTCATGATTTGTAAGTAACACGAATTGTATATATTAAAAATTATTAAAAATTAAAGCAAAGTAACAAAAAACAAATTAGAACACTGTATGTCCCCCAGAAAACCATGCAACTTATATTCGAAACATATTTTTGTGCAACAAATAACATAGTCATTTGAGATCGTCACGTCGCGAGACTCACCCTGTATATTAGCAATAAATTATAAAAGATTCAGAACGCAAGTTGAAGTATGTACAGTCTGTGAGATTACGAGTATTATCAGACAGTGACAGTATGTGAGTCACGTAAGTATTCGTACGCCCTTTAAAACAGAATAACATTTTTATAATTGTACCAAACGACCTGATTTTTTGTAAGCTATTAGAAGCATTGATGTACTAAATTGCGTGCAAAAAAGATTTTCCAAAAATTACAATTTACAAGGTTACAGGCAAAAATAGAAAAGGCATTTTTTAAAACTTTTTTATTTGGGTCCTTAATGAAAATTTAAAATATATGTTAGTTATACACGTGCTGAAAGTTTCACCGAAATCGCTTAACATACACACGAGCTACAAGCGGTTAAAAGTGGTGAAAATCGTAATTTTTCATAACTTTTGAGCAGTTTCTGCTTGAAATCCACAAAATTGCACGTCTTTCGAAGCGAGTCGTTTTTTCCTGAGTCAACCGCTTTCGATGAAACTTTCAGCATGTGTATAACTAACATAGATCTACAAAACACATATTTTAAATTTTCATTACGGGCCCAAATAAAAAAGTTTAAGAAAATGCCTTTTCTATTTTTTCCTGTAACCTTGTAAATTGTAATTTTTGGAAAATCTGTTTTGCACACGATTTAGTACACCGATGCTTCTAATTGCTTATAAAAAATCAGGTCGTTTGGTATAATTGTAAAAATGTTATTCTGCTTTAAAGGGCGTACGAATACTTACGTGACTCACTGTACTTACAAGAACATGTGAAGCACATTATTTGTTTAGTAGACTGAAGAGTTGGATGGATTGCAGAGACGTTAACAATAACATACGCATAAACGTTCCGCTCGACGAGGTAAAATGTGAGACTACAACTTTAATATTCCGTGCAAGCAGGGTCCTCTTGTTTATTCGAAAGAATTGTTCTCTGATATGCCGTGGGAACGGGGAACACGTAAGAATTTGAACAATAAAATGGCACACGGATGTACATAATGCATAGGTAAACGTTCGATAAGGATAAGGGAAGAACCATTTACGTTCCCATTTTCTTTTTTTTTTCCGGTGCCGGATGTTACTCTGCGCGCAAGTATTTCATAAAAATAGAAACTGAATAAGCCGAGCGCAATGAATATCCAAAGCTCGCGGTGGCGGCGTGGCGGGGCGGGGCACATCACTCGCATCTTTTTACCGCTCTTGAGGTTTCCCAAGTACACGACGCGCATTTATTTCCCGAGATAGGGGAAGGATTTATTTTCACCCCCGAGTAACAAGCTTTTCTCCGGTGCCACTAATTTTCCAAGGTAGAAAAATGTGACGCAAGTACACGTGCCCCGTGAAACACTTTTGCACACCACCGGCAATTACCTTATTCCGATTAAATATTTTCGAGTGCGATCACTGTCGCGAACCATAGGAACAGTAGTGCATTTATAGCAGTGGCCCTAACCATCATAACCAAATTGGAAAAAGTTATGGCATAACAACTATATTTCCCTTTAAACGATTTGGATTACAAATAATCATTGTGTATAGTTACATTTGTTTCTCGTCGTTAGTAACTCTTATCGGTGAGGAAAATAATTTTTGGTTCCAAAGCGTAACCATTATCGTTAACCAAAATTTTGTATTTGTTACCTAATATGTCTTAACTGTAGGCTTGTTGGTTACTGACAATTAATATCGCCAGCGAACGTGTTTTCTAAGAAAACTTTTCTTGATACTACTGATCGTCGTCAATTATATTGTTACCGTAAGTGTAAGATTGTTTGATAAAAATAAAATATGTCATTATTTATAAAAAAGGGGAAAGTAAAAGATACTATGTCATATGGTATTTTAGATTTCAATCTACATTTAACATAAAATAAATATATACATTAGTACTTAATTACCATTTAGTTTAATAAATATAAGTTTCTGTAAATTTTCGGGAGACAAATTATATCTTCTCTCATTAAGCATTAGTTTTAAAGCTGAAAAACATCTGTCTACGCTTACTTGCGTAACTGGGACAGCATGTACAATCTTTGCTAATTTCGTCAGCTATAGTAACAATTTCCGTTATCGATAATGGTTATTACTGACCAAAAACAATTTCTGTGATCGATAATGGTTACTAATAAACAAAAATTCTTTCCATCACTGATAACGGTTCCTTATCACCAAAAAGAATTTTTGTCTTTTATAATGGTTACTTATCGGCAAAAAGAATGTCTATCAACATAATGATTATCTGTAACCAGAACAAATATAAATTAATAATTTAGAAAAACTAGATTTTCCGAATAATTCACTTTGAAATGTAATGGTTATTGTCTTCCCTATGATGAAATATTAACGATTGATAAATGATTTTTTTGGATTAGATTTTAAAAATAACTATTATTTATGGTCTCTGAATTACAGTAAATCCGTGATCTACCCAGATAGCACAGAGACGTGTGAAAGACGTCTGTTGTTGGACATTCAGACGTCTCACCCAGATAGCACGTGACATCTTAAAGACGTCTTTTTTACTACCATTTTAGGTCTGAAAGTCTTACGTCCTGAATAGATCTGGAGACGTCGTTTGAACGTCTGAAATAAGTCGTCTTAAGGATGTCTTTTGCGAGACGTTTTAAAGATGTCTGTTTCGAAACGTCTTAGAGATGTTTTTTTAGAGACACTGTTGGACAGCCTGAAATAAGACGTCTTAAAGATGTTGATTTCTAGATTTTTGCAATACCGATATATTGTTATGAATTTTCTTCAAAATTTTAAGACCGTAGCGTCAAAATAAAGACCGATTTTTTTGACGTTTTCTGTGCGAAAAATTAAACTAACCTTGAAATTCTTACGTTTTATTTATTCTATAAGTGTATTAAGCACTGATAAACCTTAAACATTTCACATTCCATAAATCTTGAACATCTTTGGCTTTAAAAAAATCCGGAAGCATAAAATTGCTGAGTTTATATTGAAGTTTTCAGAGTACCACGTTTATTGATTTTCAATATTCAACAGATTTCACAGATTTTTCAGGTTTTGAGAACAGGTTTTAAAAAAAATTGGAAGTCTCCAAAAATTCGAAAAAAATGCATATTTCGTATTGAAGTTTCAAAGACTTTTCTCCAGTTAATGTGTTTCTCAGCAATTAGAAATACGTGCAGATACCACTCCACTATCGTAATAAAATTATCACTTGGCTAAGTAAGTCTGTGTCATAATCATTTTGGAGCGAGGCTAACAACGGCCGTTTCAATCGCAGTTTTGGAGGAATTGGTTTCATTTGCGGTCCAGCGAACAAAGGACAAACCCCAGAGGATAGTGCTATACACAGATGTTTCATTTGTGGTCGCCGATCAAAGAGTGAATTGCGGTCGTCCGGCTTTTCTTAGCACTCCGTAAGAAAATAGATAACTTAAAAGTCTTAAAAACACACGAGGCATCGACATCCTTCTCGATTATTTCAACTTTTTACATTACGTTCCAGCGAAGCGTTTTCTAATAATAATATTATGGAAGCTTCAGTAAATAAACTTATTATTATATAAATTATTTTCTGGTTAGTAATAATATTCTAATATAATAACAGTCCAAAATTTTTATGGATTAATGTACAATTATTGTATAAACATCTCTGTCGTGTACGTGTATCACAATGTCACGTGATTGATTGGTATCAGACTGGTAGCAGTTTGGTATCAGATTGGTAGCAGTTTGGGAGCAGTTTCATAACAGATTGGTAACAGATTAGCAGCAGATTGGTAGCAGTTCTGTCTCTGTCGTGCATGCGTCACAATATCACGCGACTGATTGGTACCACATTGGTACCATATTTGTAGCAGGTTGTTTATAGATTGGTAGTAGATTGGTAGCAGATTGGTAGCAGTTTCAACTCTGTCGCATATATATCCGGTACTGGCAAAGAGAGAGAGAGAGTGAGAGAGGGAGGAGGGAGGGAGGGAAGAAGAGAAACAGAGAGAGGGAGACGGAGAGAGAGCGAGAGAGAGAGAGAGAGAGAGAGAGAGAGAGAGAGAGAGAGAGAGAGAGACTTTTCCCCTCAATTCGTGTTTCGTATTTCAAAATTTATTTTACTAGATCAAATTACTAGGGGCGATACACTTCCATATGAACTGTAGTTTATATTTCGAACTTTTCTAGTAAAATTGAACATATGGATTTGAATAATTCTAATAAAATAATTCTTTTCACCGATTATATGTATAGATCAGCTGATAATTATACGTGGCTACATACAAGAAAATTTCATTAGAATTTTTCAGTTTGGGCAACCTCAATGTCAAATAACGCATGTTAACTGGCAAAACGATGCGTTCTATCCTGCCGTGGATAAAAACTGTATGGACGAACAAATTAAACTGAATTGAACAAATATACAATGGTTAACAAACGTATAATAAAAATTTTATCAGAGTTTCAATTTAGTTGGATAGAAGCGTTCGTGTTTTTTAAAAAAGTTCAGAAAAATCCGTATTTTTTAGTGTAACAAAAAAAAAAGGAATTCCCGGTTGCAGTGTTTTGGCGTGCGTAACGTCCACAGTAGAGTGCCTCTTATTTTCGATTTCTGAATTTCCTTTACGCCCCTTCCCCCAGAATTCTTTCAAATAATTAAAAAAAATCCGTACATAGGGACTCGTTCATATTTATTTAACGGTTCACGTTAGAGGTCTATTCGAAACGCAGTTCTGTTTATAAGACCTTTGCCCTTGATAATGTGGAAGCAAAAAAATTTTTTTGACTTTTGATAAAAGTTATATATGCAATTTCCTGCAAAATAATATGCAATTAATAAAAAGTAAGTACCGCAAGTTCAAAAAACAAAATACACATTTGCCGTTAATGTATAATGACAAAAGATGCTGAAAATGCATTTAAATTTTCAAATTTCAGAAAAAAATTTTTGATTTAAAAGAAAAAGTAATGGGACATAAAAAACATAGTCCAAATCTGCAGGTTTTGTGTAACATATTTTCCGACGCGATAAATAATAAGAAGATTCAACGGTCTTGAGGCACGTTTCCCGTTATACGATCGAGGTCAAACTTTGCACAGATCATTCTCTAATTATTTGGAACAATCCTGGTTTGGTGTCGTCAAAAGAATTTTGAGAAAAATATCCGACAAGACTAAATATGAGCCACCCTAGTCCAACAGCGACTGCTATGTCCCTCCGGAACAACTGAGAATATTCTACCGATACACAGGATTACAACGTTGAATTTACAATATCCTATCAGCGGACGCGTTCCATCCGGGAATCCTATCGAAGCGATGCGACGCGGCGGGAGGGGACGGGATGGGGAGGAAGAGAGGGAGGGAGGGAAAGAGAGAGAGAGAGAGAGAGTCAGTCTCAAAATTGGAAGCACGCTTCGCGGCCGTGGCCCGATATAATTTGTTCAGGATCGATCCAGCCAGGGATATTCCTGAATCTAAACACGCCCGTGAGTAAAGAGCGCTCCTTGGCGGACAGATAAGTCGACGTGTCCAATATTCAAACCAGTTGGCAAGCACTTCCGGATTTAATCCTGGAACCGGAGGTGGCGGTTCAAGTAGGTGGAGCAGGCCGACGACGAGGATGTGGAAAATCGCATCGCCAACAACCGGGGGGACCGCACACTAAGCTCGATTTATCGGTTCTGGATAACCTGGTGACGTTTACCGCGCCGACTGTAAATCACGTCCGCGCAAGACTGACGCGTTACGTGGCCGCGTCCAGATCCAGGTGAACCGCTAGCTGTTACTCGATCGAGAGATCAAAGGAGCTACCGTGTGCTCCACCGTTCCTCCATCCGCTCTACAGCGCCAAGCCGGGCCGGGCCAGGCCGCGTGCGGATTCATCGACATCGTTTGATTCATTAGATTCATATCCGACGTGCGACGAGTTACCGGCCGACGCTGCTGTTTGTCATTCGGCCGCCGAAACGTTTAATCATTGTAACGCGCCCCGACACCTCGAAACTTGCGAGTAGTTCAGCGATCGATTCTTCCGTACCACGTGTGATTCGCGGATTGGAAATACGGCTTACTTCCGAAAGGCGGCCGTGACCGCTCGAGATCAGACTTATTGGGTATTATGGGGCATATAGGTTGTTCCGTCGCGCAGGAACAGTTTCACGTGTTTTTTCCTTCGGAGATTATTTGTGGCACATTCGTGACTGAGAACAATCGGGCTATTGGCACTCGGCGACCAGTCGAGACATGTGCTAATGTTTGGTTTTCTACGGTTTCGAGTGTCATAGATTTCGTCCCTCCGAAGGACCGCCGCGACCGTTAAGAAGAGTCAAATTTCCGAGACCCGTCGTCAACCGAGTTATCTATGTATCTCATTCTTCCTTCCCAAGGCCTCATTCAGAGCCACAGGAAGGAGGCCTAAACAGTCAAGACTGCGCTGATTGGGAAATGCAACTTCGGCAGGAACCAATCAGTGCATTTTTCTTTCTCATCGCGATAGGACTGGAAGTCGAGTTCACTCAGTTGAGCCCTACGCTTCAACGCCGTGACACTTTACAGTCCTCGGGTAGACAAGTACAACGCACGAGCCGTTGTCTTGTCTAATATTCATAATAACTGTGACGTTTTGTTTCGTTGTTTAACAATTCGAATAACCGCGGTAAATTCCGCGTCGTACTTTTTATGTTCTCTCGCGTGCGGTAGCGTCTAAGGCAGGACCTGCTAGATCAGCCTTACTGATGAGTCCCCTAGCAGGTCCGGGACGAAACGCATTCGTTAACGTAATCCATTGTCTTGCGAATCTATCATTGTCTTTTGCGTCCTTTGCATCACACTATCGTTCAGAACTCCTTGCCCAATATTAATTTGGCGGGCATAGATCCGGAACAATCGCGACACACGCGTCGCGACAAAACATAGGTGGACCCCAGATATCAAATTTCAGCTTCGACAGTTTGCGCGTTTAGAATATACAGGGTGTTGACTGTGAATCTGTTCTACATCTCTGTAACTGTCGTGACAGTTGTAGTAGAGGTGCTACATTCTTCGTAGCGTATCCGGTTCTTTTCCATTCGTCGACCTCTGTCGCGTCTGAAACTTTATCGCTTGTTACACGAGTAATGATAAAAGTTTCGTAAAAATAAGTAAACAATTAGAAAAGTTGCAATCTTTTGTTTACATTAGTGCGAGCCTCGCCGGTACTCGATCCTTCGCTAGCTCCGTCGTCGTGCGTGTTCACCATTTGACTGGTTCCGAATTCCGAGGGGATCTCCCCACTGGTGGAATTTTGTACAATTACGGTAGAGACTGTAGAAATTAATTCACGACACTTAAATTTTTACTTAAATTTCGGATTTATTTGATTTATTTAATAATTGTTTTCTAATTTTAGGGGGTTGCTTTATAAAGAAATCAGTAAAAAGACAATTTACAGCTATACATTTAATATACAATAAAAATTACAATTTTAACACATCAAATGAGATAAAAAAAATTCATATTTCGTTGGATATCCTTTGTTTTTTATTTATATTTTATTATTATATATTCGCAGCATACGACGTTTCGTGTTGCCAGGCGCAAAAACAAAAATAATAACACTGTTTACATTTTTTTAAATTAAAATTTTATAATATTTACGAACCAAATCATGTGAAAATATTAAGTATCAACATTATAGATTACAATATAAATATTACGGTATCAATTGAGCATAGCAGAATACATATGCACATTTTCTGCACAAATATAAAATAAAAAATATTTTTATTCAAAGTGTCCAGAATTAATTCCACCAGTGTAGGTTTGCGATGAATTGGAAACAATGTTCAGGAACGAACAGACTAGAAAGAAAGAAACTTAACAATTTCTACGTTAGCTTAGTTTTTCGCGCGGAAAACGTCGAAAAAATCTGTTTTTAATATTTTTTTTAACTACGACCTTGCGGTCGTAAAAATCTGAAAAAGATTCACAAACGATACTTATAAGTAGACTACGGATTTTTATGCATTTATGGAGAAATTAGCTACGTAAAATATAAAATAGTAAATTAATATGAAAATCTAAGAATGTTGTTAAATTGTTTTCAATATATCAAAATTATTAAGGGATGAAATTAATTTTTATAGAACACCTTTTCACAGTCGATGGAAAATATTTTTATTTTGCATAAAGATCCGCGGTTTACTTATAACACTATAATTACCGATATATAATATATAATAATACATAATAATAATATAATAATTATAGGTACCGTAAAAATCTAGAGATTGTCTAGAATTTAGAACTTCTATGTGAAATCTGCATCTTTATGACTTCCCACAAAAGATGTCTTTTTAGGACGTAAGACTTTCAGACCTAAAATGGATGTAAAATTGACGTCTTTAAGACGTCTAGTGCTATCTGGGTTTGAATAGAGAAATAGAGAATATTATAGCGTTAGCTATCTACGTAGTGCATCACGAAGTGTCCGTAGACAGCGCTCGAACGGAAGGTGGCTTCTGAGAATTTAACTGAAGGAAGGACAGGGGATGTGTGTAAGTGAGCTACCGATATTCGGCGCGTATCAAGTTTCAATCAGGCCGCTCGAAGCCGGGCCGACATCTCACATTTTTGGAATTAGGGGGAGCTAGCGACAGACGTTTAAGTGTGCAATAAACCGGAGGCTCAAGTGCGCGCTACTGTAAGTGAACTCCGCCATAGAATTCGGTTTGTGCCAGGTAATCAAATGATCAAGCCATTTTTTGAAATCTTCATAAGAAGATAAATAAATGGTAATCGGACAGGACAATATTTGGTGCATAGGATGTGATGTTTTTCTTTTTAATATAGCGGGTGATTCGCAACAGAATACCTAAATAGCTCCGTTAGGCTTGAAGATAGAAGAAAATGTTAGAGAGAAAAATTGGTGATATAAAAAGATGTCCTGATTGTTGTTGTTTTCAAGGTCATTTGAAGGTTATCGATGATTTTTACATGGCACCACATATTTTTAACTTTATAGTGTATAACCACATATTTTTAACTTTATAGTGTATAACCACATATTTTTAACTTTATAGTTATTGCGACAAATGGCAGAAAGAATAATTAGTTGCCTTGCAAAATGTTTAAATGTTTATGTTATTGCTTAAGGTCATAATTTCGAATATTCACTTTAATTCAAATAAATTGATCATACATTTTGTACTTATTGTTGCTTTATCATAATTTTTTTAGTTCAAAGTCATTCGAAAGTCATGGTGTATTCGTCTCGACATGAGTTACAACACTGTGAAGTTAAAAATACATGGTGCCATTTAAAAATCATCGATGACCTTCGAAAGACCTTGAAGACGACAATAATCAGAATATTTTTTTTATATAACTAGATGAACGTTTTTCGCGGATTGCCCGGTATAAATAATCATCTTGTGGCAAACATGTAAAAAGACCAACTGAAAACAATTATGGGTTGATCGCACACCTTCCTGCCTGATTTTCGAAGATCTCGAAACCTCTGTTGTAAGCAACGCGGGCGCAGCATCGCCGTTGCATGCGTTTAGCGACACCGAACCTTAGATGGGGCACATGGCGCGATCGCCTTCGTTTGTTTCGCGGGGCAACGCGCCGGGCACGCGGTATGCCTCTCTTCCAGTCGTAGCGAAACCGCCGTGCGGAAACTAATGTATACTTGTATCTATTAGTCAGTAGCCGGAATATATTCTTTATTCGTAAGACAGCCTACAGCGTACGACAGTCTTTCTATTTATTCCTTCTAGTTCACCTGCCCCTGCACACCGCTATACATTCCGTTAGCGGTATAACTAACAACCTCCTTTGGTGAAAACTACTTAATTTTGCGAAAAAGTAATCTACTGACATGTAAAAAATGGGGGACATGATTAATAGAACTGTTATTTTAAAATGTAATCGCACGAACTTTTACAATCATGTAATACAGTAGAAGAATTCCAGCATTATTTCCAGACGAAGGAGCATCGCTTCCAGCGGTGTAGAGCTTCACAAAAGCATTAGTTAGGAGAAGAAAAATTACATTTTCCATCGGATAATATATGTAAACATTTTCATGGGACTGGTCTTGTTACTTTTTAGACGGTATGTCGATAGCTTAAAAAATTTTCATCTCTGTATTTGTGCTGCTTTGATAATCAATGTAAAGGATACATACAGATATTAAATATGGACTTTCATAAATGTACTTTAAAAATGCAATATAATATTTAATATCATATTTACAAGAAATTTCATCTCTATCGAAATGGTAATTAGAAACGTAGTCAAATAGTAAAATTTCATTGCACAAATAGTCATATTATTAATAGTTGTGTATTAAATAGTTATTAGCCTAAATAATTTTAAATAATATTATTATTAGAATAATAAAATACTTTTATAGTAATTAAATAACTTTTAATTACATTGATTTTGTAGGGCTTTTTGGGGTACCGCGGAGTGTTGGTCCGACAAAAATTTTTTTTAATCGTTTATAATCGTTGAACGTTAAAAAAAATATTTTGTTTTTTTTTAACCTTGTTTTTCACGTTCGAGGTCAATTTTGCGAGGGTTCCTTATGTCATTTTCGACTAAATCGGGGGTGTAGAAGACACATAATTTTGTGACAGCCTGTACATCAGGAAATATACAAACTGTTCTGTAACCTACTGTCACTTTATTAATTTGCTATATGCAATAAACAACGGATAATAGCCTGCTCGTTTTATTGGTACCCGATCGAACAAGTGTTTTAGAGATTAGTCGTCGTTAGAAAAATAAACAAAAAGCGGGGCAATCACGGGTTAATCCTCTCTCGAAGCACACGGAACGGATCGAAGTGCGCGACAGAAGTAAAGAGACTGGTGTATGTGTAAACTTTCAGTTGTAAACCCAGCGGAGAACCTCATCAATCTCACGTGCGACTTTTGACACGCCACTGCACTTCGTAACGGGTTCCCGCCCTCCTCCTTCGATACTATTTCCACGGCGTCTGCAAACTTTTCTTTTTAGCTTACGTATTACCGTCAGAATTGACAAACTGTTCCTGTTAACCAACCTTGCAATGTCTTTTCCATATTTATATTCGGCAGTTTCGCGTGTAAAACGAAGCCGCGTGATTTATTATATCTATTCTCCAGTGAAATATGTCTGTTCGCTAATATATATTTGTTTAACAATTTTTCCACTAAGTTTCCAAATTCATCACAATACCGGGTGATCCACGAAAAAACGTTCAAATAATGATATAAAAATATGTTCTGATTGTGTTGTCTTCCCCAAGGTCCTTTGAAGGTCATCGATGATTTTTAAATGTATTTTTAACTTCATAGCGGTGTAGCTGATGTCAAGACGAGTTCAATGGTGCGGTACACTATGATCTTCAAATGACGTTGAACTAGAAAGTTTATAATAAAGCAAACGATAACTTCAAAATGTACGATCAATTTATTTGAATTAAATTGGATGTTCGAAATTATGACCTTAAGCAGTAACATAAACGTTTAAACATTTTGCAAGGCAATCAGTTGCACTTTCAATTGTTGCTGTTGAAATTGATGTACAAGATCTAATTATTCTTTCTGGCATGTGTCGCTATATCACGTGACTGATTAATACCAGATCAGTAGTAGATTGGTAGCAGTGTGGCAGCAGATTGGTAGCAAGTTCGTTGTATATTGGTAGCAGTTTGTGGCAGATTGTTGGCAGATTGGTATCAGATTGATAACAGATTGTTGGTAGATTGGTAACAGATTGGTGGCAGACTGGTAGCAGATTGGTACAGATTGGTTGGAAAAGGACAACAATCAAAATATTTTTTTCACTTCACCATATTTGCCTTATCTGATGATTTCATCCATTAAAGACTTATCAATAGTGGTGATCAGTAAATTATTCATCCAAACATCACTAGTAAATTTAATTATGCACTTGTCTAAAAATTCTTATTTTTGCGTTATTCTTACTGTTAATAAAAAATAGATCCGTTATTCACGTATTTCAGAATGAATTGGAAAAACCGAGAGGTTTCGGGTAGTTTTTACTGTGAACGTTCGTTTCACACTGCTTCCAACTCTTCCACCAAAATTATGATGATCCGCAGGTAGCACCGTACGAAGCAGCAATAAATCCTATAGTAATGGTAATATAATAATAGCCCGAAACTTTTAATAGAAATAATAGCTGAGGTACGATTTGATAATGCATTTAAGTGGATTTCGTTAATTCATTGAGAATTACAGCAAAAGTCCTGAAACTGGCTAATAGCTTCAACTTATTATTGTATATTATAAGCTCCGTGCTACACTCTGGTAAGGGAGTGTTATAAAGGTTGGAAATTACGCAAAAAATATACCTCGTTGGAAAGGTGTAGCTGCCAGCTACATTTTCGCTTCAGAAAGTATAATGATAGCTTAAGGGTTAAAAAGTTATAACCAATTTTCTGAAGACAATGTTTTCGGTGGAAAAGAAAATTTTACCGTATAACTTGGGACATCCCAAAAATTCTGAAAAGTAAATGTTGAAATGAAGTCAAAACGCCTTATATTTAATGTTTATTGAGTACTTATTTCTTAGAGCATGATTTGAAAAAAAACATTGTTTACCCAATAATAACCGGCATAATTGTCTGATTCACTTTCACAATGTTTGCATGTGAAATAACTTGGACGCATATTATCGCATTTCAACTGCACAGCTCTCTTGCGGGTATTCGATGGAATTTGAGCGACTCAAATTCTTCGTCATGTTCTTCACTCAGACAATACTAAAATCTATATCCTCTGAAGTAGATGAATCCGAAGAATCAGATGAAAATGAAAATTCCTGTTTCGCTCGTTTTGCTGCTGACGGTTTTGATTTTTTGGATGGTGTTTTTTCGATGTCGATTGATTGATTGATACCAGATTCGTAGCAGATTAATACCAGATTAGTAGCAGAATGATAGCAGATTGGCCGCATATTAGTAGCAGATTGGCAGCAAATTGACACCGGATTGGAAGCAACAAAATTGGCTTCGCAGCAGCGCTTTTTGCTTGGTTTTCTCTTAATATTGAAAGATTTTCCGACGAAGTCGAAATAGCACTTTCCATTGGTTGTCGTCTACATTTGGACTTTTCGGTCGTCTCGACACAGTCCTTGCCTTAACAATTCGATTATTTTACATAAAAGCGATACAATTACATAAAATAACGACCAGATGTAAGACAATGAAAAAAAGTTTGTGTCCCAACTTATACGGAACGAGTGTTCCAACCTTCACAAAGAACACCTATTTAAAACACACACAAAAACAACACAAATTCACGTCGCAATAAATGCACAATTCTTTTTGCAGATTCAAACTACGTTAACTTTCCCAACATATTAGATATATTTACCTTGAATGATAGATGAAGAATTTTGAGTTGAAAGAGAATCTGTATCACACACAATAAAACTTAATGGTCATGAAAAATTTGTTTACAAACAGAAAAAAGTTGACAATCACGTTTCATCTTTTCACACGACGCACTTTTAGATTGTTTTCGAATATATTTCATTTATTTTTACACGTTCTGAAGAAGGTGCAATGTGTCTAAAAATTGTCATTTAATATTTTGCATTGGCGGAACAGAAAGAAAATACAATATTACAAATCTTGACGGGTTACTAGCTGGAAACAAGGTATTTTTCATATTTATTTTTATTAATGTAGGAACTACTGCTATAAGTTTGTGACGTATGAGCTGTAAATTGTGTGCATACAATAGTGCCATACTTAACCAATAGAAAAGTAGTCTTCTTTATGAGTTGACATTGAACTTTTTCCATTTGACAGAGCTCTTACAGTGCATTATTGAGATAACAAATCAACGTACGTTGATTTAATAAGGAACCTGAGACGTCTTGCCAGGAGTCAGCTTGCGCCATATTTTTTTCTTGAAAATTATGGTGAAATTTTTGCGAGGTCGACGCTCAGCTTTACCGGACCTATTAAGAACGTTTCCAAGGAAAAGTACAAAGAATCCGGCGGAAGTAGGTCGAGAGGCCGAAGCCTTGCACCGTACCGTAGCGTGATTTCTGCTGGCGAAAAATTTGACCGTCTCCGTGCACCCCGTGAAACGTTCGTCCCGGAATGAGAACAAGAAAACGTAAACAAAGAGTACCGCAGAGAGCACGCAGAAAACGTAGTGTACACTTGCGAGGCAGACATGCTTTTTCACCTCAAAAATTAGATAGTTCAAATGATTTTGCACCGCATTAATATGTAAACTTAGAAACTCATTTCCTCGCGTGCAAAACAACATCTGCTGAATCGCAAAAATTTAATCTTGTCAAATGAATTTTTTCACAATGTCACGTGACTGATTCGTTGCAGATTGGTAGCAGATTCGCAGCAGATTCGCAGCGGATTGGTTGCAGATTGGCAGCAGATTGACAACTGTTCCGTCTCTGTCGTCTATGTGTCACGATGTCACGTGACTAATCCGGTACTGGCAGAGAGAGTTTATTACCCTCAATTCGAGTTAATGCCTCTGATCTGGCAACTCAGATCGGTGCACACACACACAAACATAATTGCGGTTCTTGTTCTTGAATTTTAAAGTTATTTCGCTTTATCTGCCAATTTCAGCTGAACGTAGATCGAATGTTGCATGATCAACATTCAGTTCTTTTCCAATTTATTGAGATGTTTTTCGAGGATTTGCATCGACAGGTTCATCATTACTAATTGCAGAAATCTCATAAAAGATGTAATTGTTCATTGTAAAGAGAATGTTTTGAATTTTCATTATCGGCTCAGATTAACAGTTAAAAATCGTGACATTTACTTGTTTTTAATAAAAAATTTCTTTTTAGCACGTTATCTACAATATTAAAATGATTTTTTTTAATATGAAAAATTTCAAATGATTTGCTCGAAAGGTATGCGGATACTTTAATCGAGCAAGGGATTTTCAATTTAGCTAAATAAAATAACTTTTGCGAGGCCGTGTTGCGGTGAAAAGATTCGAAGACTAATTCTCATTTCAGCATGCTTGTGTTTACCATAAAGAGACGGTATCACCGTCAGACATTTCGGATTCCTATAATCATCAACGTTCGCTTCTCCCACGAGCGGCTGAACTTTTGCCACTCGCAAATTACGACCTACTAAATCGTTATCCAGAGGCGCCCTGCTCGCTGCTCGCGTTGCTTTACACGGTTAGCATAAATTTGCATCACTGGAGGAGGCACGCAAAGCTTCTCAGAAACGAGCATCGTCTAAAAGTTCGGCCGAAGGTTGATCGTCTCAGAACGAGACCGGGGGAAAACTGTAGGGGAAATATTCTGATATCGTGATACAACACACACGCGACACCTTAACACTAGACTCCACCGAGCCCGTTAAAATGACATTTACAGAAATATATTTCCTTTCACAGTTATAGAAATATTTTCTTTCACAATTATAGAAATATTTTCTTTCACAGATGTAGAAATATGTACTTTCACAATATTTTCTTTGACAGTTGTAGAAATATTTTCTTTGACATTTATCGAAATATTTTCCTTGGCAATTGTAGAAATATTTTCTTTTACAGATATAGAAACATTTTTCTTCACAGTTATGTATTAGAAATATTTTCTTTCACAATATTTCCTTTCACAGTTACAGAAATATTGACTGGAGAAATTAGTTGATGAAGTATTTATTTGAAAAAACGTGGTGCGCTAATCGCTCAACCGTCCGCTCACGGTCTCGATCAAATGACGAAGAAGGCAAAAAACAATGAAGGAACATCGAATCAAATAACGAAAGAAAAAAAGGAACGAGAGCGCTCGGCAATGTCGTCGTTCCGCAACGCGCACTCGCATCACCCCACACCCCCGCACTCCATATCATACAACGCAGCACGCCAAACACGTACAAATTCGTACCCTTCACTCGGTTATCTTAACATTTTTTAGTCTACTTTTTTATTCAAGTACACGTTATCATAAATAATCCGATGGAGTCTGAATAAATTTAATCCTATTATTATTATAAAGAAATATACATCAGTCTGGTTTAGGGCTCGGTGGTTCTAGTGGTAAAGGCGTAGGATCAGAGTCGCCAGACTAATGTAAGATTTGTCTCCCCACTCATCTTCCCCTTCAATGATGCTATTCCCCACACTTCCGCCGCGGCCCGGTCACGTGATGCGTTTGGTCTCGTTCGTGTATGTGGCACTATGTCACGTCACTGATTGGTACCAGATTGGTAACAAATTGGTAGAAGATTGCCAGCAGATTGACAGCAGATTGGCAGCAGTTCCATGTCTGTCGTGCATTGTGTCACGATGTCACGTGACTAATCCGGTACTGACTCTTTCCCCTCAATTCGTGCTCCCTCCCCCCCAACAACCGACTCAGACGTAGACCACCTGGACTACCTAAAAATTACCTGTTCTAGGAAATTAAAAAAATAATAATTGGTAAGTAAAAAATGTTGGTCTTTTATAGTGATATTAACACAACTCTCAACTTTATATTTCATTTTTCAGAATAAGATATTAAAAAATTGCAGAGTTATACGCTCTTTTGTTGGGACATTGAAAAATAGAAGCGTCAGAAATTACAATTTTTTGTTTATTTACAAACCGCAAAGTATGATATTATCTAAAATACGACGTAGAAATTTTAAGAAATTCGATCATTTGTAGAAGTGGTAACAATTTGAGTTGAAAAAAAATCGATTTTTACGTTGAAAAGTAACGTTAATCATTCATAACTCAACAACTATTTTACATAAAAAAATTCCTACCATTTCATATTTCAAGCAAATCCGTCGTGCATTCGAACAGAATCCATGAATACGGGAATTAAACGTGTATTGTTATAATGCTATCCAGGAAAGAATTGTTCAATTGATGCAGCCCAATCAGTTTAATAAATATTTGCTCAAAAAACATTCAATAACATGGAATTTTATTTTGCTTGAATTGATATGTTAGTGATATACATCGGCCGTTATTAATTTCATCCGATACATCCCCGAATTTGTTCGAGTGTGAAGTATGAATATATTAAAGCAACGAGGTTAATTGATATTCAAATATTTATATATATATTGTGCGTGGTGGATTAGGAAATTTTAAATTTAGAACATTATGTGATACCAAAAATTTTAATGAATACAAATAAAATGTTATCGTGCTGTGAAACTTAAAGAAACGAAGACAAGAGCAACATCTATTTTATATGTATACAGGGAATAATAATAATAATAATAATGACTTATTTACTGAATTATTTAAATGATAATGAACGAT
Organism: Lasioglossum leucozonium; assembly: GCA_028454225.1. NCBI lineage: Eukaryota > Metazoa > Arthropoda > Insecta > Hymenoptera > Halictidae > Lasioglossum > Lasioglossum leucozonium. Next base: position 9,557,791 of record CM052216.1, on the reverse strand, counting down.
TAATTGAAAAATTAAAATTGTCAAAGTCTGTTTCGACGAGTGCTAGTTCTATTTTACTTAGATTATTTATTGATAGTTATAAGAAATTAGTTAGAATCTTATTTACAATTTCAAAGAAATATTTTGTTTTTCATCTAAGAGAAATGACGCCTTGACGAGAATCTATAAATATATCTTGGAGGCGGATCGTGTGCAATAATATCGACAGCAATAAAATATGTGCACGGTCGTAATCTGTTCTTTCGTCGCTGAATAATGCATGGGTTCGAGAATAGTATCGTTCCTGATGTCATTCAATCACTTATTCCGATGTCTTTGCTAATCACTTGATTGCATCACGGTCGCACGGATCTCCCTTATCGTGTATCAATCTTAATCTCCGTGGTTGTAGCGTGTCTACACGCGGATGAAATTACGTGCGAGCATTAATCACGTTGCTGCCGGTAATTTCGGCAATATGACTATCCGGGAGCACGTTATCTTCGCAAGGACTCCGTGATTCGACAGCGGGCCACGAATTCGACGTCTGAATTGCAATTTTCCACGTACGCCTCTGGAACGTGACACAATTCAAATTAAAAAACATATATCTTTCTCGAATATGTTATTTATACAAGATTTATTTAAGTTACTCGAATTAGTTTAGCTTACAAATTGACATGTTTGTACCAACTTCTTCACGCTAACAGTTTTTCATGGAATTAAGGGAAAAAAGTTACCCCCCTTTCTGCTAGTACTGAACTGCTACCAATCTGCCACCAATCTGCCACCAATCTACTGCCAATATGCTACGATGGACGATCAGTACTTGTTCACCTTTTATTATTTTAAATGTACAGCCCGCCTGAAGACCACATCAGTCATGTGTTTATCATATCGTGATAAGGTTAAATATTGACAGAGATATTTTGCAATTGTGTAAGATGGTACTGCAAAAAAAAATTGTTCATTTACAGATTTGAATTTCGTCAAATATAATGGGAAATCTCTTATTTCTGTAGAACATGAGAGGAAACTTTCCGAGAATATTTTCGATTTCTGATAAACGACGTATGTACGACGCACGTATCTCTGGTGCATGCACCGATTCCCTGAGTGTAACTTTTCAACGGGGGTAATGACAGCTCCGTGCGAAGATGCACGTTGCAGCCTGCGCCACTATAATTAAACGGCACCGGCAAATGCAAGTAACGAAGCAAGCGGTAGGATATAAACTCCAGAGTGTAAAATAGTCTTTGCTGCTATTCGTGATATGCAAAATGAACAGCGTAACTGCATTTAGCATTTGCTTACGAGGACGCGTTTAGTTCATAATACCGTTCGGCGTTACCTATTCTACATATATGTATGTATGTCTCGTTCGCTTCGTATTACAATTTGAATCGTATTAATATGATACTATTGTTATTGCTATCATTTTTTCTCTTTCGTTACATACTTTATCATGTTCTTTGATACAACAAATGGAGTGTTTATAGTCGAATGATAAACAAATTATATTTTTCAAAAATTGTACCACCAAAAGTAACGGTAATATACCCTGGAATACTAGTCAACGACCATTGCCTCGCAGCAAAAACTGGTTATCGTACAGAAAAGATAATATCAAAAAGACTGAACGACTACGAAAAGAGTAATAAAATCATAATAGACCAACAATTTGGATTCAAAGAGGAACATAACACAGTACAACAGGTAGTGCGGATAGTTAATGATGTAGCTACTAATTACAACAAAGGTAATGTGACTGCAATGTTGCTGCTAGATATAGAAAAAGCATTTGACAGGGTGTGGATAGATGGACTGATATACAAAATGATACAACTCAAATATCCCAACACATTAATAAAGTTTACCCATTCATATTTAAGAAATAGAAAACTACAAGTCAGTGTAAACAATAACGTATCAAGTAAAAGGAAAATTAGAGCAGGCGTACCACAAGGCTCAGTATTAGGACCCAAACTCTTTAACATATATCTAAATGACTGTTTCGAGCGTTGTTCTAGTTACTGTTGCCGCTGGTCCTAAGGCAATTAACGCTCTAGTTCGTGAAAAACCTATAACGCGTCCAAAGATTCTAAATGTACGAATACGTTCTAACGTCCTTGTTGGACTGTTCAAAGTTCGAAGATGGTGTTCGGTCGACTATTGTTGATCGATTAGTCCTGATTTTCCTGCAAATCCCTACCATGGCTAGGAAAAAGATCATTTCCCTGGTAGGGATAAGCAGGGGACGAATCACCAGGTCGGGGTGTAATCCTAAAATTGTGCAACGCCCACCGACCCTGTGATTACATTTTCTCACGAAAGTCTCGTAAGACGCTGCAGAAAGATCCTTTGTTCAAGGATCTTTCCCCGAAACTGGTGTCGCCTTTCCGCTGAGTGTGGGTCTGCGATGCGTCAATCGTCATTGAGTGGAGTACGGCTGGTCTGTTTTCCGATACGAAACAAAACACTTAACTTTCAGCCGTACCCAGTCCGTAACTAATTGTAAGGGCCAAGCATGCCAATAAACAACTCAAAAATGACAGTGTTCCATTCGATCGCAGCACGGACCCAAACTCGATGTCTAGACAATTCTAGACAATGACAATACCAACATTCTCTAAAACAAAATTGGCACTATTCGCAGACGATACAGCCATATATGCACACTCATTCAATGCAATAGTAGCAGCAAAACAAATACAAATACACATAAACATTTTACAAGAATTTTACACAAAATGTAAAATCGCACTTAATGAAGGCAAAACTGAAGTAATTGTATTTGCAAAAAAAACCAAGGGTACAAAAATAATCCAACCCATAAAAGTATACAACCATATCACTCAGCCAACCAATAAAGTAAAATACTTAGGAGTACACCTAGACAGCAAACTGCTCTTTAAAGAGCATATCAAAGAAGTACTGAGGAAAGCATATGCAGTCCAAAAAAAACTATACCCACTAATGGTCCAGAATTCGAAACTATCTTCACTAAATAAAAAGCTAATCTACACAATGATATTGAGACCAACCATAACTTATGCAGCTGCAGCATGGTGTAGTGCAGCACCAACCAATATAAAACCACTACAAGTATACCAAAACAAGTGTCTTAGACTAGTACTATCAGAGGACAGCTACGCGAGAATCAACGACATGCACCAAAAAGCAGGAATACCGGAAATATTAGATTATATTAAAAAGATAGCAGAAAACTTCTATAAGACCCAAACAAACAGTAACCCACTCCTAATAAAAGTAACAGAAACAAGAAGCCACAACACACAATTCAAAATAAAATATAAACTCCCGTATCAAGCTCTAAAGATATTCCACGAATACAACTGATATTAGAAATACAAACGATAACAGAAATACAAAAGTATTTCATTCCTAAAGCGTAAATATAAAATCTAGTAATAAGTGCTGTAGGTAGGTTTTCACAATAAACGTTAGATAAGATAAGATACCAAAGACATAATGTACAAAACCAACAGCCATCATTTCAAACATTTATAAAATACAGGTATTCTGCTTCCATATTTTAGTTTTATACGTTTTTTCTGTCCTTGACCTTGAATGACCTTGGACTAATTATAGTCACTGAATTCCTAATGAAAGGGACTATCATTGTAGGTGTTTAAAAAGGGGTGGTTCCATTTAAAAAAGTCAAGGTGACCTTGATATCTCCAAAAAAATGACATAAAAACAAAATTTTTTTTTGCATCGTGTCAGCCCAATTGTACCATTTAACTTTGTCCTTACCATATTTTACGTATCTTTAGA
>CM052216.1:9462676-9549494 GCA_028454225.1 Lasioglossum leucozonium | reverse complement strand
TTTTCATTCACAGTTACAGAAATATTTTCATTCACAGTTATAGAAATTGCCCGGGTTTGCTTCGCATACCCGACCGTTTATTTTATTGTCTCTGTCCCAAACCCTGCTTAGGTACAAATTTTACAAATCGACACGCAGCACCATAATTTTAATTACTATCCCATCATAAAAAAAACCCAAGTAATAGCTTTAGGCCCACATCTGTTTTTTACAACATACCATCCCTTAGGACAACCGTGCTCCGTTATTTTCTTCGTTGCCACCACCTTCACCTTTCCTTCTCTTCTGTACTTTCCCTCTCTTCAACTACTGTCTCCCACCACTCATTTTTTCAACCCCAAAAAACCCACCTAACAACCTCCAAGATTTTTTGCCGATAGTCAGATATTTCTCAACCACCGCACGACTTAGTTCGTTCTAACACCGTTAAATCACGTGTACAAAGTTGCTAAATAAATACGAATTATTGTTTAAGTTATCTAAACAACAAGTGTTTCACTTATGATCTCACCATCACCAACATCAAGAACCACAACGAACTTAGTTATATGTATACATATTTTGTTTAACGGTTATAGAAATGTTTTCTGTGACAGTTATAGAAATATTTCTTTTGAAAGTTATAGAAATATTATCTTGAGAAATTTTTGGTACAATTTTTTTTTCAGAAATCTGAATAAATTTAATCCTGTTATTATTATAAAGGGATATACATCGGACTGTTTTAGGCTTTGGTAGACCAGAGTATAATACTAATATAATATAATAAAATTCTTCTAGCGTTTTTACTGTTTCAAATTACACCTTCTCATTTTTTTAATAAATTCATAAAATTTGCGGTCTAGTTATATATTCCAACTGCAATTAGGGTCATTTATCTTGTGTATCCTTAATCATTCATATTTTAGAATCCTTGTATTATAATCGAAGAAAATAAACACTTCTATTTTTTTCGGATCGATAAAAAGATAAAAGATACGCACAAATACGAACATAGTGACCATTCAAAAATGTATGTATTCCATATTAAGGGTATTTACTATTTTCTAGTCGGTTTACTGGAGTGACAGAATGTTGGCAGTTAGTTTATCCGATTCTCTATTCCAGGCCAATTCGGAATTAGATCGCTGTCACATTTGAACCGGAAACATTTAACAAATACTCTGTGACGTTACCAGTATGAACCCCGTCCCCGATTAATTACGAGACTTGCTAACTATCCAGATCCATGCCACCAACTCGGTTGGTTTCATTATCTATAACTTCTCTACTCTGCATTTGTATTTTCGCTCCAGCAACTGAAATATTTCACTTATTTTTTGTCATAATACTAGTATCTCGAAAACTTCAATACGACATATGCTTTCTTTCGAATTTTTGGAGATTTTCAATTTTTTTCTTAAACCTGTTCGCAAAATCCGAAAAATCTGAAAAACATACACATTAATAATCACATGTACACAACTAATATAATAATATAAACGTGGTACTTTGGACACTTCAATATAAAATTGGAAAATTTTATGCTTCCGGATTTTTTTAAAAATCAATTTTTCAACCAAAAATTCTGAAATAATTCACTGTCATGTGTGCTATTAGCTAGAATGTTCATAAATTTTTTCGCAATTTTTGGTTGAGCAGAACAGAAGAAATAGAGCATAATTCGTCAAACTGTGCTCATCCTATAACTACCCTTGCGGCAGGGGTAGCGATTTGAAATTTATCACAGAGGGTTTACTTTGGGAGCCCTATCGAATGGTCCGACCAAAACCCAATTTGGTTTGCGGGCAGTTTTCACCATCTTATCCGACTATATCACTTGGAAAATACATGGTTCGAATGGGCAAACATAAGTGGAATTTCAAGGTCATCCCTTCAAGAATAATACTACGACTTTTGAGAGTAATCGTGAGTACAACATAATCATAATAGTTGAACAACGGATGAAAATAGTGCCATAATAATTATATACTAGATAAATAGTCTAACTTTTAATATCTGTCACTTGTTTGTGCATCAACCGAATGAAATTTTTAGTACCTGGTAGGACTTCGCCTATTTCAGTTCAATGTCACGCCGAGGTCATAGTATACTAAGCCTGAACTCGTCTTGACATAAGCGATAATATTATGTACTAAAAAGACAAGTTCAGCGGCGTAGTATACTATGAGGTTGACATAACTTTAACAGAAACGCAGGCCTCTTTCGAGAAATAAATAATTTAGGAACATTAAAAAGACTGTTCCATTTTTATGGACCATTTTATGGAACATGTACAGGGTGAGTGATCTAAGACAAGCCACCTGAATAATTTCTAGATTTTTTTGAGATAGGAAGAAATGCTTCAGACAAGTGTTGTTTCATTTCGAGGGGTCCATTACGTGGCGTGCATAACTTTTTTGAGGTGAAGATGCTTAGGAGATTTACAGTTCAGCTCTCTTTTTTTATATGGAACCATATATTTTTGAACTGCTACGATTGGTAGCCCTTCTCGAGACAATTTCAACGATATCGTCATTCAAGGACATTCAAGGTCATAAACATAAATTGCATGAAAAACAGACATTCGTTATAAATGCTTATGAAATGGAATATTCTCATCACTTCCAAGTTACAGAATTTAGTCTTAAACGTTTCGGCGAAATTTGTTTACTTCTAGTAAACATGAGCAGTAAACAGATTTTTTTTTATTAGAGCACCTTGAATTGCATTTGAGTTTCATTTTGGCTCGCATTGGATTCCATTAATAAGACTGACAATATCCCATTACATAGGCATTGACAGTGAATTCATATTTTTCATCCTTGTTTACGTTTATGACTTCAGATGACCTTCGATGACCTTGAATGACTACATCGTTGAAATTGTCTCGAGAAGGGTTACAATCGTAGGAGTTCAAAAATATGTGGTTCCATATAAAAAAAAACAGAGTTGACCTTTAAATCTCCTAATTACCTTCATCTGAAAGAATGTTATGCACACACGTAATGCGCCCCTCGTATCAAAACAACATTTGTCTCAAACATTTCTTCTTATCTCAAAAAATGTAGGAAGTATTCAGGTGGCTTGTCTTAGGTGACTTTGCATATACAGTATGTCTCAAAACTCCTTCAACATTCGGAAATGGGCGATTCCTGAGGTGATTTGAAGCGACATTTTCAAAAAGGAAAATGTCCGCCTAGGCTTCGTTTGGGAGTTGTTACCGAAAAAACACGGATCAATCAGAACGCAGCTATAGTCAACGGGTTCTGGCTCAGCGACAGGTCCCGTTGAGCGTCGCGTTGCCATTGGACGCGCCAGAGTTCGTCCGCTGTAGCTGCACTCTGATTGGTCCGTGTTTTTCGTTGATAACTCCTAAACGAAGTCCCGGAGGACATTTTGTAAAAGGAAAATGTCGCTTCAAATCGCCTCAGGAACCGTCCATTTCAGGTTGTTGAAGGAGTTTTTGAGACACCCTGTAGATTAAAATCAAAAGACGTACGTAATACAGAATTAATGAAAAATTAAATATATCTATTGCAGAATTCTACACGCAACCACTTTCGCAATAACCGTCAGATTTATGATAATTACCGTCGATCAACTGTCGGTTCGAGAAATTCCACGAAATCTGCGAGACCCTAACTCGGCGGTTCAGGGTTAAATTTCGCAATATGGTATCAATTTCATGGATCTCGGTAGGCCGCATAACGTTAGACAAAATGCTCTGGAACAACATAACCTTCGCGTCGTGTTTTTGTGATAATAAATTTGAAAGTTTAATGGCCTCGCGCAAATTCGGGGTCGTTGTATCGTATAACACGCCTCGATGAATTCTTGCCGACGATAGAGTGAAATATTTCACGTGTGAAGGACGTGAGATAACAGTGAAAACAGATTCATGTACACGCGCACGCGCACACAATGTACATACTACTTGCAAATTATTATTACTATTACGGACGATCTTTGTTGATGGAAAATTAATCTGAATACATTCTTTTCAGCTCTCTAATGGGTATAAATTTAGAAAATTTCATTTTTTGTATGATTTTTTTTACCATGGTAATTGTTTACAAAAGGGTGCTCCTCTTCAATTTTGATGACCTTGATCCCGATAACACTGAGCAACGGTAAAACATGTGTGGGGAAAAGTAATTCGGACTCATGACCTTGAAAACATTGGAAAAGAGTACACGTTTTTGTAAATAATTACTGGACTTTTATGCAAAATCAGAATGTTCTGAAACGATTGTTGGCAAGAGGATTTCAACAAAAATTCATTTCATCCATTAATCAATTTTTTACATTGAAAATATTTTAACAATACTTATGGATTTTTCCATAAAAATTTGCAGCCTAATTACTTTTTATGTGTAGGATTAAATTGTATTGAATTTTTCAATTTGATTTTCCTGATGATGTAACACCAATAATTTTTCAGTTAAAGACTCCTACATATTTCTTTTTATGAACTTAGTTTTTATTTATACCCATCTCGAATAGTTAAAACTGACTAAATGCTTATAATTTTTATAAAAATGCTTTTGCCATCACTCTGATTCATTAATAACTTATGCTAACTTCCAAATTGATGTTGATTATCCGTTCAGATAATTTTGCACTGCATTGTTAAAAACAAAATTTAATTCCCCATCTGTTCATTAAGTCAATTTGACATATTTTTTCATTGTTTTGGAGAAAGTAGTATCTTCAGGACATGGATTTGTTAATCTTCTTGCCGTGCCACAGTTTGTCATTTTTGAAGAAGTTCGCAAATGTAATTGTTTTTTCATTATTGTGACAATTAGAGATTAACAATAATGGGAAAATTAGGTTGCTAAAAGGAGGAGTGACTGAAGGTTATGTTTTATATTTTTAACTACATAGTGTTGTAGCTGATGTCAAGACGAGTACAATGATGTGCTACACTATGACCTTCGAATGATCTTGGACTCATAAATAGGTATAGTTTGACTACTCTATTTGATGAGTTGAGATTATGGATGATTATTTATACCGATTATTTATAACACATTTATACGGTGATGTAAAAGAATGTTATTATTGCTGTCGTTTTCAAGATCATTTGAAGGTCATCGGTGATTTTTAAATGACATTTAAAGGTCATAGCGTAGCACATCATTGAACTTGTCTTGCCATCAGCTACGACACTATGAAGTTAAATATATATGTTGACATTTAAAAATCATTGATGACCTTCAAATGACCTTGAAAACGACACCAATCGTGTTCTGCTTCACGTGAGTGACTCGTTATAGCTACGCCACTGCCTCTGGTCTATTCCTAATTGTCGGTCGGCTAAATCAAATAGTAGGCCATCGGTGTACACTGCACTGTGCAGAATCATGTAGGCACTGGCTGTAGAAACAAATCGAAAAATCCAGCGAGATCTGAACACGGACGGGCGCGTCCGTATTCCACGCAGACTGTGTTCCGTAGCGAGCCAAAGGCTAAAAAAAAGGGCGAAAGCCTTCTCGTTAAGTTGTCACCTTAGTGTAGGGCGCGAGGGTGCTAAAGTGAACGCTAAGCTTGAGACGCTATTTGTTGCCAAGGCACGTCGTGAAAGTCTTGCCGCTTCCGCGGCTCCAAATTGCGAATGTAAGAGCACAGGCTGTAGCCTTTGTATGCGCGTAAGAAAAAAAAAAAGAAGATTTTTCCAATTTTCACGGCGACGCGACGACGCGACGCATAGAAAAATAAACCGTGTACGTCGCGTTGTCATAACTTTGAGAGCGTCGCGTCACGGCGCCGGAAACAAGGTCCTTTATGTCAACTATTCTTTACCTCATGCCATTCGTTGACGTTACATAGTAATACTCGTGTCGTAAAAAATTTTTGTATAATCTATCTATAAATTGCACAATGTATAAAAATTAGGATATAAGATAACAATTTATCGATAGTCCAGCTGCACTGAATTCTTATTTATTCTAAAAATAATTTAGTCAGTGTAATAAAAAATGCAGAGTTAAAACCTGTTACACACGGTACGCAAGTAAAATATTTCGCAGTTGACCTTCGATGACCTTGAACGACCTTGAGTCATAGGTCATTGTACGCGACTTACAGCGCCGTTCCGTCGCGCAGGAACAGTTTCACGTGTATTTCCTTCGGAGATTATTTGTGACACATTCGTGACTGAGAACAATCGGGCTATTGGCACTCGGCGACCAGTGGAGACATCTGCTAAATGTTTGGTTCTCTTCAGTTTCGAGTGTCATAAATTTCGTCCCTCCGAAGGACCGCCGCGACCGTTAAGAAGGGTCAAATTACCGAGACCCGTCGTCAACCGAATTATCTATGCATCTCACTCTTCCTTCCCAAGGCCTCATTCAGAGCCACGGGAAGGAGGTCTAACAGCCAAGAGTGCGCTGATTGGGAAATGCAACTTCGGCAGGAACCAACCAGTGCATTTTTATATCTCAACGAGATAGGACTGGAAGTCGAGTTCACACAGTTGGGCTCTACGCGCGAACGCCGTGACACTTTACAGTCCTCGGGTAGACAAGTAAAACGCTCGAGTCGTTGTCTTGTCTAATATTCATAATAACTGTGACGTTTTGTTTCGTTGTCTAGCGATTCGAATAACCGCGGTAAATTCCGCGTCGTACTTTTTATATTCTCTCGCGTGCGGTAGCGTATAAGGCAGGACCTGCTAGATCAGCATTATTGATGAGCCCCCTAGCAGGTCCGGGACGAAACGCATTCTTTAACGTGATATCTGTTCACGATAACGATTAATTGTCTTTGCGATAACTCGAACGTCATTGAACCGGCTGCTCAAGATTAATTTGGCGGGCAACATTCAAACATTCGCGACACACGCAGTCGCGACGAAACAGGCGCCCTATTATTATAGTGCATGGAAAGGTGTATCATTTTAACTTTAAAAACGGAGTTGACCTCAATATGTCCTCTACGTGTCCTCCTACGAAAAGACGATTAAAGGTCCATTTATACTATAAGCACAGACACGTTCCGTATCCGATCAGACAAATATTCTTCAATGCATTTAGGTGCAAGTGTTTATACTATCCGTATCGGAACGGCACCGGCACGTATCGGCACCGGTCTGACCGTCCAACATTCTCGCAAAGAATACTTTAGCGGTTGGTGCCGATGCGAATAGTAGTATGCATGCGTTCTGACTCTGTTCAGACTAGGCTGAAAATCATGAGTCAAATGTTTGTAGATCCTAAGATTAAAACTTGGACTTTTGCATTTTCTCGCCAAAATCTATAGGATTACATGGGAAAAAGGCAAAAATTTCTGTTTACGCAAGGTACAGTGCAGCCTAAGATAATACTCGGAAAAAAGATGGCTGATGTGAGGGTTGAATTAAAACCAGTATTGACGGTGAAGCCGTCAAAATCCTTCGAGATTCGTTCATAGGTCACTAAAGACTACAAGATATTAAAATTTGAACGGAACGTGTCTTTGCGGATAGTATAAATGGACCTTAACATGGAATTATGTCGGCCTCGAATATCATGGAAAACATTGTACTTTGACAGCGAAAACTTTTCATCAATTTTCCGAAACATTCGTTACAGTCAGATTCACTTTTTTCTGTGAACTAACAATTTTCATTACATTTGCACGTAAGGGAATAACACCAATCAAAATCGTAAAAACGTGTTCTTTCATCTCAGATTTCGATTTTACAACGAGTAAGCGAATATAACGAACGATCTTGAAGAACCTCGAGCGACCTTGAGTCGTAGGTCACTGTACGCGTCTTAAAACACCTTATTATGTAGTACATAGAAGTCAACGACCATTGCCTCGCTGAAAATACCGGTTCTCGTTCGATCACCGAAGTTAAACGGCGTAGGGCGGGGGATGCACCTAGGATGGGTGACCGCTCAGTAAAAAGCCGGGAAGTGACCCTCTGGGTGCGTTTCACGTGTTGTTGGCAAAATAGGTGGTTCGGAACCCATCTTAATAAAAAGTAGGTCCCGCTGAAATTGGAAATTAGGCGATAGTTGAGGATTGGTAAAGGGAGAGGTGGTGGAATGGATTTGAAACCCTGAGGGGACCAAATATCATTACATACATGTAGTACATAGAAAGGTGTATCATTCCAATTTGAAAATCGAAAGAGTTGACCTTCATATGCCCTCTACGCGTCCACCAACAAAAAGTATTATTAACACGGAATGTATGTATAAAATAAACGAGACCGGATCCAAAAGAAGAGGCTCGATTCAAAATAATGAGCTCGTAAACTGGGATAATTCCGCGATATCACTGCCACAACACCGACTCGCGAGCTACGCCGGTGTAGCTGCTATCGAGTGAAGCCAGCGAGAGTTGCCGTAGAAATTTACATGATTTCCGACAGTTACTCTCGCCCGGCGTATTTTACAGCGCGTTAAAAATTCCTCTTTTCACTAGCCGACAGTAATAGCACGTATCGCCGGTGCTACACCGTTTACCGGTGTAATTGCGTTCTCGAAAAGAAGAAAAGAAATGTTGGTGGGTTAGCAGCTCGTTCGGCGGAGGGGATAATAAAACGCGAAACCGCTCTCGAGAGTCGCGCCGCGCCGTGCCGTGCCGTGTCGGTTGGGGGATGGGGGCAGGATTGCAGTCAAAACGCGTGTTTAACCGGCGTCTCTGTAAATGTATGCGGTTCACGTGGATCTGTTGTATGTACAAAGAGCTCGTAAACCTGTGTCAGAGCCGGCGAAACGTATGTACGGCATCTGCGCGCGGGCTGTGTGCACAACGCGAACGCGCACAGCGCGGGTCGACCGTGTATGTGGATACAAGGGTAACTCTCTTTTTCCCTCTCTCTCCCTCTCTCTCTCTCTCTATTTGTATTTTGAAACGGGAGAACGGTCCCAGCCGATGTAGTATCTTGTCTGATATTTGCGACCGTTTTGCAAGAAAGAAGCAAAACCTGAATTAGATTAGGGTGAAGCTGCCTGATACGAGAACCGCTCAATTGTTGGTGCTCCGAGGCTCTCGCAACCTGGTATCTCGTACAGTCTCTACTGTTCGAGCTTCTGGTATAAGCGGTGTCCTTTGGGGAATTGTTTTCTCAATGTTTCGCAACCATCGACGCTTTATCAGGGGTCCGAAGCTGAGTCGCCGGATCAACACTCGTCTTCTACTCTACCTACACCATTAACCACTGTACCATTCTCCTATTCCCTGGCGAGCATCCCCACAAAGTCACGTGACTGATTGGTACCAGATTGGTAGCAGATTGGCAGCAGTTCCGTCTCTGTCACAATGTCACGTGACTAACCCGTTATTGGCAGAGAGAGAGAGAGAAGGAGAAGATTTTCTCCCCTCAATGTGAATAACGAACGTCGCAGAACACGACACATATAGAAAAAAAAACTCGCAGTTTGAAAGCTGATCACACGAACAGCATATGACAGTCACCCACGGCGCTGTCCTATCAACCGATCACTGCGACGGCATTACATAGATCGGCATCACTCAAAGCAATCCTCAAAGGCACCATCGCATCAAACACTGACGGACAGCCTCGACGAACGATTGCTGGGCACGTACTATGAATTAGATCTTTACACAGCACGCGGTACGTACATTTAAAGAGGAATTCCGCTGATAGGATTAGCCGATCCCCGGCACCATCTTCGTTCACACCCCCGACCGATTGCTATCCCGCATTTAACTTCCGAAATCTGTTGATTTCCGCAGCCACAAAGGCTCTAGCGCCTGATCTCTCTCTCTCTCCCTCTATTTCAACGATTCCATCAAAGCGAAAGTACCAAGTCCGTTCGCTTCCACCCGGTATAAGGAATCCCATTATTTATCCTATTACGAGATAAGTGCCAGCCAGATATTTTTCGCGGCCGCTACACCCCGTAGTAGGGGCTCGGCCACGTACCACGTTCAGCAACAGGGATCGCCGCAGGTTTATAGGAGCTTTCGTGTCTGGACGCGCGGTTCCTGGGCTTTTCAAGTGGATATTTCGCAACTCTCTCGTCTTACGTGCCACTCATAAAAGGCCAGTTATACGTTCTCCGGGATTCTTCCGCGCGAGCAACGATCACAACCACGAGAAACGTAATTGACGAACCAGACGCGGGCCGACAGGGGGTCAACGAACTTCGACCCCCTAAACACGAAAGCCTAACTCAGTTAGTATACCTAGACAGCCTAAAGTTCATAGCATACAATTGCCGCTTATACATTTTGCTGGCCGCAGTAACGATATGTCATATTCGACTGCTGTTCAGTTTATGGGACCACAAATTTTGGACTTCTCTTTTATATAATCCCATAGATTTTAGCGATAAAATTCCGAAAATCCAAGTTTCAATCCTAGGAATTCAGTAGTTCAAAAGTTAAGCGTGCTTAAATTTCAGCTATTTTCACCGTTTTCGACAAGTAAGGCCGCCGCCATGTTGGCACGTAGTGAGCGACGCGCGTCATCTATCGAGCGGTGCCGTAAGATGGCAACACAAGCAAGCGGTGATGTCGATAATGTAGGGCGGCTATCTTTAAGATGTACACTTTGTCCTGGGGCAAACTGACATCGAACGGTGATTAAAATATACAAAATCATATACGGGATCTCAAAGACAAGGTGTAGTCCAAGTTGGTTGGTGGTTAGATCGGTGAGGAGCGACTACGCTTGGATATCTGCGTTACCGACATCAGCGCGTACTTGTGGCACCAAATAGCGGCTGCGCTCGTCAAATGACGCGCGTCGCTCACTACAATATGGCGGCGCCCTTACCTGTGAAAAACGATGAAAATCGCTGAACTTTGAACACATATAACTTTTGAACTATTGAATTCCTAGGATTGAATTTTGGATTTTCGGCATTTCCTCTTCAAAATCTACGGAATTATTTGTAAAAGAGTCCAAAATTTTTAGTCCCCTAAATTGAATATTAACCTCATATTCTATCCTGTTCCCCTCGCTCATTCTCCGTGTACACTCTTGTCCCATTCGACAACAAGATCAAGCTGTATAGGTACCTGATCCGAAATACGTTGTAAGTTGGTCCAAAGCCTTCGTCTTATATCGGAACAACAATTTGCAAAATAATCTCATGATATTTACACTGAAGCAATTTTCAAACTGAATATAAATACAAGATAAACGATTACTTTGCTAAAGATAATATAATGTTTTAATTAATTTATGCAATAAAACCATACAATTTCCAGTGTATTAATAATGTTCAAATGTTTGCACGTTTACATTATTTATCGTGTCAATTAATTTTAATAAATCTTTTTAAACTAGTTGGACATCCTATAATATGAAAAGATGTTAATTCAATTAATTCATTGTTAAAATTATTCGTTATAATTTGCAATTTAAATATGCAATAACATTTTAGTAAAATTTATTAAGTGTACCGGTAAATCTCATTATTGCTTAATAAAAAAAATTTGATAATTCGTTTACAAGAATTTCAATTTAATATACATATAATAATATAACTACAGCAATAATTCTTGAAATAATTACTATAGAATTATGAAAGTAATTTGTACTATTGTGATAATGAACGAAAAGCTGTAACTTATGTACAGGGTGCACAGAAATTTTATGTCATCGCGACTGTCTTAACGAGATTCTACATCCTCGGTTTGCTGGAAAATTGATGTAAGAATGCTGCCGCAAAATTGACTTTGACCTTGAAATTCGCTGTTGAAATTCAAGGTCAAAGGGTCAACAATTTTCTTTTATTGCATCGTATCTACACTTTTTATCCTTCTGATGGGTAGGATGAGACGCAACAAAAAAAAACTTGTTGACCCTTTTGACGTTAAAATTCAAGGTCTAAGTTAATTTTTCCTCTACACACTCTGTATAAGAAATGCTAACTCACATGGAAACATGAATTATAAATTATGCGTTGATCGATAGAAAGAACGAATCAGTTTTTTTTTTCTATTGAACAAAAGTTTGTGGACAGGACGTCGGGACGTGATTTCATTGTAAACACGAAAACATTCGTTTCGGGACTTACTATTCCAGGACATCGGTCAGAATACGAGTCAGCAAATACTAGAAGGAAGTGGAAAGAACGCGTCCTCGTAATGAAACTGATTTAACCGAGATAGCGGACGCGCAAAGTTTCCATGCCCCCGTTCCCGATAGCATCTTCATTAACGTTAATCAGCACAGATCCAACTTACAACGCCGAAGCCGTAGTAACTGTCGATAGTCGCAAAGTTTCGTAATTGATTGAGTTGGAACTTGAAATGTTCACTTGTGACTGCGGTTACAGTTGCTGCAACTGCACCAAGATCTACCACGATCGTACGTGTTACGGATTAGAAAACAGAAACGGTAAGGATGAATTGTTAAAAAAAAAAACAAAAGAAAGTTACTATGACAATAGGTACATGGTGTCCCAGCTAACTTTATTTTATACCAGAAAATTGTAAAACGTCGAATTTATATGGTTTCGAATGTAGTGACCTTGAATAACCTTGACGAGACGTTATCGAAATAATTCTCTATACATGCCTACTACGTGGAAGTTAGTGCTTGAACTGAATATGGTAAGTATTAGTCAGCGTCATTTATGGTCATATATGGTGACCTTGAATGACCTTGTCGAGAAATTATCGAATATTGGTCATGGTCATTCGAATAATCTTGAGCAAGACCATATATGGTGATCTTGAAATCCTCTAAACGTCTCTACCCCCAAAAAGGCAAGTGCAGTATGAGACACCTCGAAGCCGTCCAAATTGTACATTTTACAATTTTTATAAAATTTATCATTTTATTGGGGCTGATCAAGTTAGCTGAGACACCCTGTATATTGGTAAAAAAAAAAAAAACAAAATTGTCGTACCGAAACTGGATCGTGACGGAAAAAAGAGATAGAGGTTGACGAAGAAAAATATTGTAAAAGAATGAATATACATACTGTATTATAAATAAAAACGTTCAGCGTTAAAGTATCGTGAAACGTGTAATAAAGTAGTATTGAATAATTTTTAGAAGAAGAATCAATTACTACATCGAAATGATCAGGTGTAAAAGTAATTTTACAAATTGATCGTTGGGGAATATTTTTGAAAATTGGAATTACGTTCTGTGAGGTGAGAAACATTTTCCGCGCAATTAAATTGATTTTTAAAGTTTACGTAACAATGGAATTCCGATAATCCGACATGCTCGCGACTCGAATGATGCCGGATTATCAAATATGCCAGATTATTGTACTACATTTATACTGTTAAAAAAGCGGGGAGAATGATTAAAACGACAATGATCGTTAATATCGTACAATAATTTAATTAATAATGGGCAGATTATGTATTATCTACATATGTATATGTATGTTATAATTAATTACTCTTTGTTTCATTACATCGTTCTCAATAATTGCCAATTAAATTACTTATATTTTGCATTTTCATATGGCGACCGAATCCACGCGCGCGTGTCGGACTATCATGTACATGAAATACATCGAATTCAGGATTACCCGAATTTTACTGTATTTTTCATCCCCTTTTATTATGTGTATCATCACTGATTTCAATTCCTGCTTCGTTTCTCATGGCTTTTGCATGAAATGTAATTTAAAAATCAATTAATTCTCGCACACACTCTTTGTTCTAGAGGGACATAAATTATTTTAGTACCTGGAGTTAGTATAATTATACAAATATGTTTGGTATTAAAATTAATTGGGAGCACCTTTGTTTACGTTTTTTCTGGCATTTAGGGAACTATGTGTACTATCGTTGTGTTCAATAAACAGTGAGCATATTTTAATTACGGTGAAGTACAGCACAGAAATAATTCCTATGACCTTGAAATGTGTTATCAAGGTCAAAACGGTCTCTGTGTAGTGGCAACAGTTTTTTGCGAAAATCTTGGAAAGGAACGTCATTCTGCGATAGCATGTACAGGAAAAAGGTGTTCAGTATGATGACCCTGACAGTATATTTCAAGTTTATTGAAATCGGTGAGGAATTCCCTACTCCGAATAATGGAACAGTGTTTTCATATTCTTCGAACGTTTATACAATCGTGTATTTCGTTTCGTCATTTTCGACATAATTTTTGTTGTTTATGAAATCCACGGTCCAACTACAGCCTCCGTTGGATTAGTAAATTGAACGTGAACAAGGGTCCAGTTTAATTCCCAAAATATTAATGTAATGAATGCCGGGACACGACGGAGGGATCAAAATCGACACGCGTCGTCAACAACTCCACCGGTTGCCGTAAATTACTTTATACATGAACGCAAAGCAACCGTGAAAGAACGTTACAATAGTCGGTGCCTGTGACATATTTGCAAATCGTGTGTTTCCATCACGGTAAAATTAAATTACAATGGAAATATCAGAGGAGCGTAAAGGAAACGAAGTGTACCGCATTGATATATAAATTGGAGCAAAGCGACGCACAATAATGGTTCCCCTCAAATTTGGTAACATTTTCGTATAATGTTTCAACTAGACTAAACAATATTAAAGAACAATTGCGTTTTTTTCATACCCAAGTCAATTTAGACGTAGACTCCTACCCATATACATAATACAACCCTAGGTAATATCATCGACGTGCTACCTATTCTCCAGATTTCAATGACCTTGAAATGCGTTGTCAAGGTCACCATTCTGGACAACACCTCCCTTTCAAAGTTTTAGTGGTCAGATATTCTCAAAAATGTGTAAATCTTTGCTGTCGATATGCTACCTCCTCTCCGATTTCAATCACCTTGAAACGCGTTGTCAAGGTCATTCTGGACAACATTTTCCTCTCAAATTTTTGGCTGTCAGATATTCTCAAAAACTCGTAAATTTATGCTATTGATATGCTACCTCCTCTCCCATTTCAATGACCTTGAAACGCTTTTATCAAGGTCACCATTCTGAATAACATTCCCCTGTGAAGGTGTTAGTGGTCGGCTTCAGTGTACGAGATATTCGCAAAAAAACTTGTAAATCCATAGGGGTTGATATGCTACCTCTTCTCCGATTTCAACGACTTTGAAATGCGTTTTCAAGGTCACCATTCTGAACAACATTTGCTTTTAAAGTTTGTGACGATGAGATAGTCGCAAAAAACTTTCTGAAAAATCGCAGATTAAATTACTTCGAACTTAAAACCCGTTAAGTTAACGCGTACTGTAGCAAAGTAGAACATCCACAACACTGCTCAACAATATTTACCGAATGTTAATGTACAGTACAATTTTGAATGCGAGGTTAATTTCTGTCATATTCTACTTTTAGTTAATTTTTCGTAATTCTATTTTGTTTATTTTTTGTACGAATTATATGGAAATATATTAAACTAGAAATTAGTAATTCAATTTTTGGTTTAGGTAATTCTTTTCGATTTGAACCAGAATTTTTAGTACATAAATATATAGTATATTGTATACGTAAATAATTGTAAATATCTTTGTAAATATCTTTGTAAAATCTGTAAATACCTTCGGGTCATTCCACGCCAAATAGATCACTTTTTGTGCGTCCTTTTCCAGGACATTGTGACGATTACGGGCAAAATGCCATTTTGTTCATGGGCTTATTTTGTAGAGAAAACTTCAGGGAATATAACCATATTTTTTTCAAAATTTACATTACTGGCCAAATTTGAAAAAAAACGTAAAAAAAGAATTTGTTTATATTTTTCGATATTATAAATTAATTCTCGAGGATGAAAAAATTATTTTACAATAGCCCAATCCTGTCCAAATAAAACAAAAAAAATATAGCTCAATCGGACAAACAGTTCCTGAGATAAAAATTCGGAAGTGAGACCTATTTGCGCCAAAATAGGCAAAAATTGCAAATTTCGAAGGCTTGTAATTTCTAAAAAAATTCGAAACCGACAAAATGATGACTTAAACCCCCCCCCCCTCCTAATTTCACATGGACTACAACATATTTCATTTAGAACAAAATCGTCGATGGTCCCTGCAAAAACTGATCGATTTGGCGTGCAATGACCACTTCGTCATTAATAAATGTATGAAAAAATGCGTCAAACAAAAGTTGTATCTTTCGACGAACTATATATAACGCTAAAGAATTGATTTTATTTGATTAATTTTTCGAAATTTCAAAGTTGCGACTTTTTTCTTACGATGACCTCGTATTTTATTCGCATATAGTTATGGAGCATGGAAAGACAAATTCAATGATATACAGGAATGTATACTTACGACGTGTTATAATGGAGACAAGCAAGTTTGAAAAATAAAAAATTTTCAAGCTCCACGCGGCAGGTTTTCCCGTTGTTCGATCGATCTAAAATTATGCCTAAATTATTTTCATACTCAGAGTTACAATTCTAGAGGGTGCCCCGGAAAAAGGTTAAGAGAGCCCGAGTGGATTTGACCTTGTTGGATTGTCAGTAGACGAAGCTGATTAGTAATATTTTCGACTGATAGATGGTTCGGGTCTAATTTTCTTGCCGATTCTTACGTTATCGTGGAGTTATTTGTAATATTCGGCAGCATACCGCCTGTCACGAGGCATCCCAAGCATGCGTGACGTCACGAGATAGCCGCCTGTTGCCAGAGTTTCTGATAAATAAATTTAGTGTTTGCATGGACGATGTACAAAATTCTTTAATTCGGTTTTTGCTGGGAAAGAGACTGTGACGCTGGTAGTAAAAAATGTCCGAACTGTGAGGTGCTGTTTCAAATCCAGAGACTTTTCGTGTTAAATAAGTAAGTAATCAACTAAGAATACACACCACCGTCTTTGCATATGTCCTGGCTATGCTGGAGAGTTATTATTTTTTCGATACGAAATCTCTCGACATTTAAGAAAATCTGTCAGCGGCTGCCATCTTGTGACGTCACGCTTGCTTCGGATGCCTCGTGACAGGCAGTACGCTGCCGAATATTACAAATAACTCCAGAATTACGTGAAACTCGTCATTTTCGAGACGAAACGAACAGTTTGGACATTTAGGGATTACAATTGACCACTTCTGTACTCCTCATTGTGACATTGAAGCGTCAGTTTCTCTGGATTTCAACCGTTGCATTTGCGTATACGTAAACGCGGATCTAGCAACATATCACTGTGCCATCACACTCAGGCTCGAACGCGCGATCTCTCTTAACCCCTTGCCGTATTTTAACTAGTCACACTCGTGATGAAGATTTTAAACAAAATCTAACAAAAACGCATGCTACGCCTTTCTTTTTAGACAAAATAAAATTTGATTTGTTTGCAGTAAATATTTCAGTATTAAAATCCATGTAGCCATACAAAAAATATGTATTTTCTTTTTTCTTGTACGACATTTTTGGGGATGAAAACATTTTAATCGCTGTAACCATAAAGAAAATGATACGGCAAGGGGTTATAGGTCGAAAAATAAGGTCCATCCCAGTGTATCTTGTTACTAATGTTAAGTTTTTATCGATCGTAATTTAATATTAAATATGTGTGAAGAATTATCGGCGCAAGGTTCGATCATTTAAAACAAATAGCATATGTTATGTTCTTTAAAACGTTACGATTCGGATGTGAATCTGTACAACGTCTATTTGGCCACGTTTGCTAAAAATTTTTCAAAGGAACAGGAGGTGGTGTTTCGTCCTAGACCCGCTGGAGGACTCATCAGTAATCTACATTTTAATTGTATTCTAATAGAGATGGTGGTGGATGTGGTGAATTCTCCAACGGTTGGTTGGGAGTTGCTCCAGAGCCCCTGTCCTGGCGATGGATGGTTGTGGTGCGGTGTTGTTTTCAAACCTCACCGTAATCCAAATTTGAACTTCACAAACTTTTCAAACGCACACAAACACACAATAAATAATGCCCGATTTTGAATCTGATGGGCTGTCTGACGACTAATAATTGCTGACGGATGATTGACCGATAGTTTAACGACTGAATGATGATGACTGAAGACTGAAGACTGAAGACTGAAGACTGACTTTTGATGAAGGGCTGCCTTCCTTTATAGATTGTTCGATCCTTTGTTCCATTGTCGTCTTCAGTTCGCTCCAATCGCTTTTCCTATTAATTCTCTATCGGCAATTAGACAGGATGTGCGTTGTACGATTTCCAGCCATTTCCCCGGCTGGATCATCTTGCGCTCGCCAATCCTCTTGTCAACAATAAACATTGCTCATCGGTCCCTTCTTCATCCTCTATGTATTTATTTATTGTTTCTGCGTTAACGCTTCCACTGCGACGATCCGATCCATCGCAGTTTATTTGATTATCGATCTTCCTTGGAACCATTCCTCACACTTTCCACCGAAGAGTTCATCTTACAAGCGACTCATATAATAATAATCTTAGGTTTTATAATTTATATGAAAATTAATCAGTATTAATTCTAATAAAAACAAAATAGATTTCGCAGCGCCTCGACTTGATAGGTAGAGCTTCTTCGAACCTACGAGTTTTGTTTGAAACAAAAAATAAAAATAACATGAGTTGGTAACCGTATAAGTTAGCTGCGAAATGTATCTCGTCTTTCTCCTTATTCTATCGCTCGCAACCCAATACATCGTTCGAGGATTTGACAATTAGCGGTTTGATAATACTTATAAAAATGATACATTGAAATCGTTAATTATTACTATTGAGTGGACCACCGGACGTGACAATCTATTAAAGTCGATGAACGAACTTTTGGCATGAATAAGTCCCTGTCCAGACCACTTTGCACTGTCGGACGTGGCGCGGCGAGGGATGCAACAAATAAACGATCGACGCGATCGTGGCCATCGCTAAGGGAGGATCACCCTTAACGTAGGAACTACGTGAGGCAACGTTATCTGTGCGGCCTTAAATCTCTCAGGTTGACGCGGCCGGATAAAAATAGAGCAGGTCGGGATCGTTCGCGTCGTCCCCTCGGGTTTCGCCCAGCTGCCGCGCGGTCTGAATTCAAAAAAGCACCAAGAAGAGAAAAATCTATGCGTTTCCGCTGTCGGTACGCGTATCCGTTCATTCCCGTTCCGTTGAAAACTTGCCCGGGCATCAACGACGTGACATCTCGCGCAAACAAATAAATAGCTACGGTACCCGGGGAACGTTTGACGTATGGCTTTTTCTAAGTAGTCAGAATTTCAGTTTCGTGTTCTAGAAAAAACAGCCGTCCCGTCGCGTCGGTGACGCCACACCCCCGACGAGTGTGACATTCGTCACGGGCGTGCGTTGAAATGTGTGTGCGTGTGTTCTTCCAACGTGTTGTCCACCGGAGAATCAATTTCATTTAAGCTCTCGCGCATCGACGAAGAAACGACCGATTTTTATATACGGGGTGAGACAATCAGAATCGACGTCGAAAATAACCTGTTGACTGTATCGAAAAACCATTTGAACGAATTATGTTGCGGTTAGGAGACTCGTTGGTTCGCATAGTGCGGACAAGATTTATGTAGACCGACGTGGTTGCTAATGACCGCGACCATTGTAAATATCATGCGACCACTGTAAATAAACAATATTTTAAGCTCCTTTTTATTTACCACAAGATTATATCACAATAAATATTCAATTTTATATATCACAATAAATATATTTTTATATCACAATAAATATTCAATTGTATTAATGTTTTCGGCGCTCGGGTTCGATTAATTGTTACTATTCAATAGCATGTTTGCAATATATTTAACGACTCAAATTCAATAATATATATTAAAAGAAAACGTTATTATTTCACAGACACAATTATTTTTCTTAAAAATGGTCTAAAATAAGACCGAAACGTCGTTAAATATATTGCAAACATGCTATTAAATAGTAACAATTGATCGAACTCGAGTGCCGAAGACATTAATACAGATGATATCACAATAAGTGTAGGTACAGTAACCTTGAAACAATTCAAGGTCACCTTACTTTCTCGGAAAACGTGAGATCTAAAAAAGTTAACTTTTCTTAGAAAACATTTAAATCTGAAAGACAGCTTGCTTATTACGGCCAGTTTAATTGTTCACTATTTACGATTGAAATTTAAAAACACTTTTCAGATATTTTATTTATCAACAATAATAACTTAATAATAATAATTAATCTTGAAAAACACGGTTGCGCGATCCTTTATTTTATTGTGGGTGTTTTCTACAATTATGAGTCAGAGAGAGAGCGAGCGAGAGAGAGAAAGAGAGAGAGAGAGAGAGAGAGAGAGAGAGAGGAAGAAAGTGCTTGAAAAGAGAGAGATTGTCTGTTTGGAATGTTCCAGAATATATCGATTAAATGTATTGAATGTAAGCGAGAGAGAGAAAGGGAAAAAAGTGAAAGAGTACTTGGAAATTTCGAGAAGAAATTGATTAAATATTGTTTAATTGGCATGGGACCGACTAGAATATTCCGACTATTGTATGAAGATAGCGCATGGTGACGAATGAATGTTCTAGAAGATGTGCAAGTGAGATGGATGGATGGTATGAACATTTGCCATCAAGTCCGTGTCGCGTTATTAATAAAAATTTGATTTTTCGGCCCGCATACAACGCCCTTCATTATCGGTTTTTTTAAATGAATTATGTTTACGCGAGCGTAAAATTATATCGTGCTCGCTCGTTGAGTTTTTATTGGTTTCTCGTTCTATTTTGAGACAATATAAATACACTATCGAGATTCATAATAATGATGAAGTGCCTCGTTTCGGTAGTCACGCCGACACTATTTGCATACACGAGTAATCATGCGGTGAATTTTTCAGCAAATACATAATTCATGGAATACCAAAAACTGATGTAGTAATATTGCGAGTATCTATTCACAGAGAAATTTTGCATCTATAATATGATATAATGTAAATGATATCGGCGCAAGGTTCGATCATTTTGAAGAAAAAACAACAAATGTGCAATTATTAATTTTTTTTTTTCTTTTGCATATTTTCAGACGCAAAAATGATTCTTTGAAAAAGATCCACATAGGGATCGAAACGTAAGAAACATGTTTAAATAATTGCACATTTGTTGTTTTTTCTTTAAAATGATCGAACCTTGCGCCGATATCATTTACTTTATATACTTAAATTTCGATCGAGAAGAATGTTTCTACTATTATAATATTATAATTCAATGTGAATCCTACGCACGTGAAGACAATTTTATATTATGGGACCTTACTGAAAATTTTCCTTATAAATTCGCATTCCAAGTTTATCATAGACTGATCGATTACGCGAAACTCTGCGTTTTACCGAGGATTAATGCCCAACAATTTATATCGGCTCTTCTATGCGTTCCGAAAACACAGTTTTTTGGGCAACTAAATTTTTGGCAATCGTCAAACCTTTTTTTCCGCGTGCGTGCACTAGTTTGTCGTGCACACAGTGTTACTTTTAAAAGATAAAATCGCAAAAGATATATGGGGACGCATATCTTCCATCGCGCGTGTCCATTCGATGGTAGCAGAGCGTTTGCAGTGCGAAGCATGACAAAGTGACATACCGAAACAGATAAATAAAATATTTTAAACGAATGAAGTGCCAGGTTTCAAAAACGCTGCCGGTAAACTAAGAATATTGCTTCTACACCCACACAAACAATTATTACTATAAACTGATAATTCTATGTAATGTTTTAATTATTACTGTTACGCTGTGCATACAACTAACAGCTCACAGTGATAAAAAGCTTCTGATAATTGGCAAACAATTTTTTTACATTTTCAATTTGCGACTACAGAAGTATAAACTATTTATGAAGTAATCATTGTAAAAATGTATTTAATAAAATTGAAAAACGGCAAGTACAACTTATACGTTTACGAACAAAGTGTCTTCTTAACGAAACCCTAATATTCGTTTTGCACTAATATCATATGTTCTGGTTTGAATAACCTTGACTAATTAATTATAATCACTGACTTCCTAATGAGAGGAACTGTCGTCGTGGGAGTTTAAAAAAGGGTGTGAAGACTTTAATGATGTGCTACGCTATGACCTTCATAGTATTGCAGCTAAGACGAATTGCAAGTTATCATTGCTTTATCATAAATTTTCTCGTTCAAGGTCGTTTGAAAGTTAAAAATATATGGTGGCATTTGAAAATCAACGATAACCGTCAAATGACCTTGAACACGACGACATTCAGAACATTTTTTCGTATCACCTAACAGAGCTATTCGGGTGTTCTGTTTCTCGTGAATCACCCGGTATTGATTTGCAAACGTATTTTGCTATTGCGACCAAAGCAGGGGCAAAAATCATCAGACATTTTGCAGGACCCGAAGTAGCAAACTCAATCAATTTTGCTGACGTAATCAAAGATTTTGCGGCGAGAAAACCGAGAAAAAATGATGTAATATTCATCTTACAAAAAATGTATGTAACATCCTTTGTACTTATAATAAATAATTCCTTATTGTGAAATTTAAGTATAGGATTTGAATGTGTATTCTAACCCCGTAAAATTTCTGAACCGGGTCCCGCAAAAGGTCACGCCGGCCCTGATTGCGACACTTGGAAATCCTAAAAGACCGAAAGATTATTCCTATTCGAGTAATTCTATCAGCAATACGGAATAAATCGAAGAGAACTCGTTTCTGTACCTAATGTATGTATAAAAGAAATAAATCAGAGTGTCTTTAATTCCGCGAACCATGTTTCAGTGGTTCCACATTCGCAAGATAAACTGTTATGTTGCTTTATCACAGATAAAGACACCGTCATTAAAAGTGTCGGGCAGAATGGCCATACATTGTAATGTTGTATTGTGCGAAACTGTTGAAAGGCCATTGTTGAGGGAAATAAATAATGGCGTCGATAACAAGAAAAGCTGGCGAAAGAAATCAACCCGGCAGCCAATAATGGTGAAACTGTGAACAGATGCATTCGAGAGGCGGAAGATTCGGGAACGCGGTTCCTGATGCAAAACCCACGAAGAAGAATGGTGTCCCGATAGACAGATGGGTTTGAAGTAGCGTGCGAACGACAATCTTCCGGGAAGACGAAATGGCTGCAGACACACGTGACACTCGCAAAAAAAAACGTTATTTGATTACGAGACGATACTGCTGAATGATCCTCTTCATCTTCCTTTCTCGGAACCGTAAGCAATTCCTATTATCAACTGGCCTGCTTCATTCACGATCATAAGTTTAAGTTATAATTGGATAGAGTAGCTGAATTTATATTTTTGCGATCTAGTGGTCTAGCAAAATTATTGTCTTCCACAAATATTAATTTTCGTTGGCTTCATTCAATTTTTCAACCGAAAAAAGTACAATATTCAGTCTGATATGTTGGTCCGCGATGAGAAACAGCGCTATATGTATTTTGGTGAAACAGTGCAACAATATAAAGATATGATAATAATAGCAGAGACCCATTTTTAATATGGAACAGAACCTATTCCCATATTTTAGCTTGTTAAGTCAGTCAAAAAAGTGACCATACACCCTCTGAAATGATGTCATTTTTTAAAAAGTAGACCACATGACCTATGAATTAGGTTACTAAATGATGTGTAAAGAAAATTTCAAGAAAATTGAAATCGACAGGACTTGCCAAAAAAAAAAATTAGTAAATGTTAATTTTACAACTTTTTTATCTGGGTCTGTAATGAAAATCTGAAAAATATATTTTTAAAATTAGATCCACACTTCGTCTACAGCTACGCTTCGTCTACTGACCTTTCCCACAACTATAGCATGACGATCAACTCCGTCAAGGCCAAATCCACTCGGGCTCTCTTAGGAGTGGGTCTAGGTTCTGTTCCATGCTAAAAGTGGGTCTCTGTTTATACTGACAAAAGTGGTAGCGGAAAAAACCCCTAATTTTAAAACTGTTTGATTATCCGAACCACCTCGGTCCCAATCGGTGCGAATAATTGACGCCCTACACTATTATAATCAGTCCGAAGTTTCAGTCCAAATTAGGCTACCCTCCCCTGTTACATGCACGGTGCTGTATAGCTAAATCAACGCTCCAGTAAATTGAAAATGCAACGAAGTTTCTGTTCAGTGTTACGCGAATCGCCAGATATACAACATAACCTCTCAATATCATAAACGCGATATCGAGTAGGGAAGTGTACAATCGAGTTTAGTGATTAGATATTTAAGAAGAAAATCGAGGCAGGACACGCTTCGCTTAAACCAACGCCATGAAATACAATGCGACGATGTGTAGGTGGTGACGGTACACTACATGCTGAAGAAAAAATTTTTTTTTTAAATCTAATTTTCGAAATTTGTGGAAACTTTTTTTTACGATGACCTCGTACTTTATTTGCATATAGTTATAGAAAATGGACAGACAAATTCAACGATATATAGAAATGTACATTTACGATGTACTATAATTGAGAAAATCAATTTTCAAAAATAAACAATTTTTAAGCGCTCTGCGGCACGGGTTCCCATTGTCCGATCAAGCTGAAATTTTATACATATCATTTTGTCACTAAGTGTTATATTTAACGAGGGTAGGACCAAAAAAATTCGAAAGTTTAAAAATAAGAACCACCCTAGTATACAGTTTATACGGACATATTATAAATCATACGAGCTAACTCATGCTAAGCAATTATCTCCTAAAGTATTCCGTCTTCGATAAAAGTTGTTATGTTTCGAAGACGGCATTTTATGTTGGATGTAAATCTTGTTTAAATTGTTCATAAAACTCAGAGGCTTTAAAGTGATTCATATTTTTCTACGTGGAACCAATTGAGTTTTCCAAGAATCTATTAATCTTTAACATGTTAATTTCGAAAGTGTTTTTCAAGGCCAGTTACAATTATTCAAAACCAGTTATCATTATTTAAAAGATGCACATATACGTATATTCAATGTCTATTCACTTTTAATCGTTTTTACATATATTATATTTGTTATCTACATTTAATTATTTATCTTTCTTACTGATTAATTGATACCACCATTCTTTCTAAATATGAAAGCCTTTGCTACTTAATTATTTATTAGGTGTATAAATTAATCTGTGATCCTCTCTTGACAAATGTGTTTATTTACATACAATCAAAACATATTCGGGATTTTAAAATAATCCCTGTATAATTTTAATAAACATTTTTAATATAAAACAAATTTATAATTGGTTGATTATGAGGTGCACGAATTAATTTGTTCTCCTAATATATTCAATATTAATATTTTATTTACATGATATAAAAAAAAAAAGGATGCGCAGAGGCCGATTTAAATTAACATTTTCCGAGGCGAAGTTTCAATAATGAACTTTCGAAATAATTCAAGCGAGCCGGGTAATTAATATTAATCAGAAAACGATTCTTGTCCCCGGCGAAATGACTGATTGCGTTGAACTTTAGAACCGTGTAATGAAAGAAGTACGATGGAACGGAAGTAATGGTGTGCAAGCAGGAAACGGACGTTTGGGAAGAGGTTCTCCATTGAATTATTCGCGACGACGTGATTGCTCGGCAAAGTAAATTACCTGTTCTACTGACCGGCTGACTTCCGAACTACGGTCCTGTAAAAGATTGCAAAGCTGACGCGGTTTACCTGTGTACGTACACAGCGAACCTACCGCACAGCAACAATGAAACGACGTGTACGTATACAAGGGCCGGCTATAAAGTCTCTTGGGGGTTTACGTTCGAGCATCTTTGAGACTATCGATTACTTGGGAGTTCCCTTCATGGCCTTCGGAAACTCTTGCCCTGAGAATATCCGTCGATCCTCTGTTCTTATGCACGGATTTTGATCCGAACCGAACCCCCCTACCCTTTACTCCAATTCTTAAACTTTATCAGGCAAACATCGAGCCATTAAGACCTCCATTTACTGACCCTTCCTAACAGAACACATCGCTTCAACTTAATCAAACAGTTTCGTTTTGTCTTGTACTGTCTAACAAATACAGTCTGTCCCAAAAATATTGTACTTCCTTGAAGGAGGTGATTCCTGAGGCCATTTAAAATAACTTTTTCCTTTACGGAAATCTTCGCCGCGCCTTGAGTTATTAATAAAAAATGCGGACCAATAGGAGCATAGGCCCCGTTGAGCGCGGCGTTGGCATTGGCCGAGCCGGAATCCGTACATAGTAGCCACGTTCCAATTGGTCCGTATTTTTCGTTGATAACTTCTTAACAAAGTCTGGGAGAATATTTTCGCAAAGCAAAAAATTACTTGAAATCACCTCCGGGATCGTCCCTTTCAAGTACAATATTTTTCGGGCACCCTGTATATACAAGTTGCACAAGCCAAGTTTGACGAAACTTATATTGAAGACAGTTCTCAGACAAATATTTTACTAACCCGGCTAACACAGGGGGATATTTCTTCGAACTATTGAAACACAATTAACAATATATATGGTGATTCAACTGAGTGTGACACCTAAATAATATTTGTTATACGAAAAAATGGTTGAAATAAAATTGTACGGTTTCAAGAGTAGCACTCGAGGTATAGAGGTCAGTTTGGGTTTCTTTATCGTGAAAGGGTAAATTTTAATCTAGTCGTTAAAGGTAGAATTGATTCCAGAATAGAAACCTTTGAAATGTTTTTAGAATGATGAACGTCGAGGTGACTTTTAGCTGTATAAGCCTCTTCCAGAAACGTGGGTAAGCTTAATTTAAAAAATTATTACCATGTATACAGGGCATCTCGAAAATGTTGTGTTTCGTTGGAAAGAGTGATTCATGAGGCCATTTAAAATAAATTTTTCCTTTACGGAAATCTTCTCCGCGCCTTGGTTGATGAGTTATTAACGAAAAACGCGGACCAATAGGAGCACAGGCCCCGGTGAGCGCGGCGTTCGCATTGGTCGAGCCGCAATCCGTACATAGTAGCCGCGTTCCGATTGGTCCCTGCTTTTCGTTGATAACTCCTTAACGAAGCCGCGGAGAAGATTTTCGCAAAGGAAAACGTTGGTTAAAATAATCTCTGGAATCACGCCTCTAAAGGAAGTGCATTTTTGGTACACCCTGTATAATGAAGAGGAGAATAATGCACACCAGAAAAATGATGTTCACAGTTTCAATAGAAACGACAAATTGTATTGTCGATTCAATTTGAATTGTTTATATCAAGTTTATGAATGCAACGGTATTATCGCATCGCGAAAGGCAAAAAAATATTGCAATCGCGAACATTGTCCGAATGCCGATAAAACGAGGTAACGACACGATGGACGTTGTTAAAATTGCATTCCCCGCAGTAATATACATTTCGTCGCATTTCAGTTAAACTTTGAATACCTTTCTCGTTTTCCACATACCGCACTCTTCCCGTACTCTCGCGCTTCCCTATTCAGAATTAAAAATATTTTCGTTATAATCACCGCCATTGTAGTCCGCGCGTGTAATAATGTGTAACCGCCATGCAAAGAATCGTTATATTCGCGTTAACATTTCCCGGTTCGAACGTTCTCGTACAATTATGACACCGATTTCATTTTATTCACTTTGCAAGTCACTGAATAACACAGCACTTCACAAATTAAAGGGAACAAATACTTTAATACTGTCGCTGCTTTCTATTTGCGAGGAGAAGCATCTAAATCGATGCGCTCCGTGTCGAATCATTTAAATACATATGGAAAAATAAATTTAGATTTTTATACATCAATATAGAGAAACTGGGGAGGGGAACATAGTTTAATTTCCTTGGTTAATGCTTTTAATAAAATTTAGTCGAATAAAATGTAATATTAACAATTTTAATATTCTAAATTTTATTAACGACTTTTATACTCTCCCTGAACGGTTAAAATAGTAACAAGATTTTGAAATCAAGTTTCCCGAGTTAAGTCACTAATTAATGGGATTGTTGCTATTAAACAAAATGACAGTTATGCGAACATCAGTTGTTATTATAGTATAATCAACAGACGATAGTGGTGGGGAGAGTTAGTGGACTCTTATTATGCCAACGCAGAGTCGCCGGATCAGAGGAAGTGACTCGAGTTGAGGAGAAAAAGTTGTCCTCTCTCTGCCAGAGCGGATTAGTCACGTGACATTGTGGCACGTAACAGTTGCTACCAATCTGCTATCAATCTGCTACCAATCTGCCATCAATTTGCTATGAATATGCTACCAATCTGCTATCAATTTGCTACGAATATGCTACCAATCCGCTATCAATTTGCTACGAATATGCTACCAATCTGCTATCAATGTACTACGAATATGCTACCAATCTGCTATCAATTTGCTACGAATATGCTACCAATCTGCTATCAATTGGCTACCAATCTGCTATCAATTTGCTACGAATATGCCACCAATCTGCTATCAATGTGTTACGAATATGCTACCAATCTGCTATCAATTTGCTACGAATATGCTACCAATCTGCTATCAATTTGCTACCAATATGCTATCAATTTGCTATCAATCTATATCTAAAATAGTTGGAATAATCTATACTAACATATCTGGAATAGCGTCATAGAAGGTGAAAGGTAGAGTGGAAGATAAGTGTTAATCCGTAATAAGTGTTAAGATTTAACGATGTAAATAGATACCCTGATTTATCCTCCAAGACTCTAATGCCAAAGCTTTACACAATACCACAGCTTGTTATGTACACTTCCGTAAATACGGGCGTATGCACGTGTACATTTAATTAAAAAACATTACTTTACCAAATGGTCCAAAGTCGGCGAAAGACCCAGAAGGTTTCGTTAGGATTGTGCTCGGAATCAAGGTTACGTATGTAGCAGAGCTCCGAGAGTAATCTTCTCAACCGCGGTAAGCTAATACATAATAACAAACACGCTAACGCAATCCAAGCAAAGCCTTCGATGTTATGTTGCAAACGGCATCTTTATTCTTCTCGAACTCCGGCGTAACTCCACTCGTTAGACATTCCCTTTGCCGAAACCGCGCGTCCCGTTCGTGAAACGTAAACTCGACTTCGCTCCGAGCCATCTTCACAAAGACTTTACCAGACCGAGGCGTAGCGGTCCGGATGGAAGAATTTAGACATTTTGTCACGAAAAGTCTATTTTTTCAAATCCACATACCGGGAGGGTCACGCAACTCGCACACCTTCAATATTTCCGTTACTTATAATAATATGAAAATAATCATAGGGTGAGACACCCAAGACTCTCATCGAAAATATCTCCGAACAACACGCACATGTCGAATTTGATAAGATTCTCACAGAAGGTAGTCCGCGAAACAAATTTCAACATTAATATGTTATTATTGTATGTATACTTATTTCATATCACCGTTTTGAGATTGAAAAAGCTGCCAGAAATTGCATAAAGTGATCATGTGAGAGCTATCGTTTATCGATTGTGTCGTTCGCACAAAGGCATAATATAATTGAATGAAAACTGCAAACAAGAAATCAATACTTCTATACAGGGTAAGGCAACTAATACGTTCACTGAAAATATCTCGGTTGTTTTTACGAAAAAATGTTGTAATACGAAAAAATGTCCATTTTTTCCTGAAAACTACTTTCGGTGGGTGTTTTAGGCGCCTCAGACTGAATACAATACTTGCACGGTATAGGGGAGGGGGGGAAGGGTACACTTTTTTTATGTGCGCGAAGGCATTCCCGAGATTTCAAGGTCACAGGAAAAAATGTATTGACCTTCGTATGTCCTACAACTAATGGGACCGAACCGAAATGTTTACACTCTAAAAATGTATTGACCTTCATATGTCCTAGACCTGATAAATATTGGATTGGCAAGAAAGTAATTTCAGTATCTTAAGATAAAATAAAACCCAATTTTTTATATGAAAAATGAACTTTAATCAATAAAATATTTTAATCTCTCTGCAATCTTATTATCAAATGTCAAAAAGAAAAAAATTATAACCGTAACAAAAGTTATTGAAACAAAAAAAAATCACTATCTATTAGTGAAAACCGAAATTACTTTCTTGCCCACCCAATAGTTAACAAAACATTATTGAAATAATTTCCTACCTACTATCTAGGAGCTCGTATATGTCCCTCAACTTGAATATGGTCAGTACATATGGAAAATTACGTCCATAAAATAACTCACCTACATACTAAATATAGCATCAAGGACATACGAAGGTCAATAAATTGTAGTAGAGTGCAAACTGTTCGATGCTGTCCAGGCGCAACGCGGAAAAGGGTAAAGGAGAAGGGGAGGGAAGCGGAGGAAATCATTAGCATTTATTCGTTTTTAATTAATTCGTGGCGCAAGTTCGTTCATTAAGGATTCTTTCTTCATCGTTCGACGGGAAGCTGATACCCGGCAACGAAACACCCTGTAAAATTCCTGCCAGACGACAACCACGATGTCACTCAAGTCTGGAGAGCATTAATTAAATACTTAACCAAGCGCGAAGAGTCCGAGGGCTCGTAAATCCCGTGGTTCGACCCTTTAAAGTTTCTCCGACCACTTTCTTCTTCTTCTTCTTCTTCGTCTTCGTGCCTACGCTACGTGGCGAAGTTCCTTCCATTGTGGTCGTCATCCTGCGCCGCGCGGCTCGACCTGTCTCAAGTTTCCATTTCCGGTCGGCCTCCCGTGAGGCTCCCGAGGCTTCATCCTCACCTTGAAACTCGAGGATCCTGGCGAATTCCCGTAACTGTTCGACCCACCCTGTAATCGTTAACTTTTCACATTCGGCCGCTCAATACGATTTTTGGCAATTTTCTAGTGCCGATTTTTTAACAAATTCTTTCTCCACTGGTAACATTCTGCCAACTACCCACCTGTATTCGAGTGGCTCTTATTTACCCTTGTTGACATTTTTTCCAAAAATGTTTTTTGTTGGCACCCCCCAGGACTGTTCCGAATAATTGAAAAAGAATCTGTACAAAATTTGAGCTCGATCGGATAACGGGAAAAGAGCCCCAAGGCCGTTAAACATTAAAATAATTAATTCTTAACCGATTTTGATGACCTTCAAATATGTTATCAAGGTGATAATTTTGAACAACTTTCGCCTGTACAGGGTGCAAGGAAAGTAATGGTCATCCGTCCTAGGGGTGAATCTACACCTCTGGATCGGTGGACATATGTAAGAGAAACTTGCCGTAAAATTGTTTATAACAATGAAAATTGTTGTTAAAGTTTTTTTTTTACGTCAATACCTTCTACTGATCGAGAATAGAAAAAGTCTGAAAGGTGCAATTTCTGTACCGTGCAAGTTTCGTGTATAACATTATTACAAATTATTATTACAAATAACGGAGAAATTCAAGGTGGACATAGTTATTGCTCCACCCTGTATATAAGGGGGAGGTATTCTCCACCCACTCCACGATCTAACCACAACTCATTCTATGCACATAATCTTTGGATTGTAGCTGTCATCCAGAATTTGCTCTAGTAATAGAAAAACCATGCAAATAGAATAACTTGTGGTTAGATTAGGTTAGGTTAGGTTAGTATAAAAACTGCTTGGATTCCATGGCTCTACATCAATTTTGTTATATCATGTTTATTGTCATTTTTATACGAAAAATACCACGATAGTTTTTTGCGAATATCTCGAAAACTAACATCGAGCGGCGGTAACATGTATAGAGAAATGTTTTTCAGAATGATCACCTTGACAACATATATTTCAAGATCATCATAATCGATGAGGAAGACCAACTCCTATACAATTATCAAAATAATAAATTTAATATTCATAAAACCGTTTTCTTCGAATATCTTCTAAACTATTTACCACGTCGAAAAATATGTCCAACAAAACCTATAGATCTGGACAGGCTGCATCTTTTATGTTATATAACTTTTTTTCGTTAAAGAGACGGTTTTCGAAAAAATTGAGGATAACGTCCGGCCAAAATTCAAAAGTTTTTTCTGAAATTTGAAAATTGAAGTATGATTTCATTATCGTTTATCAATAGGTATTAGCGAAAAATGTGTATTTTTTTTGTTTGAACTTGCGGAACTTACTTTTTTTTGTCGAGTTTGCCGACCACTGACTTAGGGAGTTAGCGTAACGTAACGTCGCTGTTGGAATAGCAGTAGCGATCACCCGACTTTATTAATATTGGAAATGGATTATTAATAAAAGGCACACTGATATTTTATACTTGAAATAAAAGTCTTTATTTCACGGCGCGGGAGGAAGCTCTTTATTCAGAGGAATCTTAGCTTCGACTGACTCTAAGAAGAAAACCAATTTGGAACCCCAAGTATGGAATAGGGCTCCCATATCTCCAGACTGTTTAGGTTAGCCCCCACAGTCCGGCTCTTAATACAAAGTATACAAAGAATGAGTTCCTTCGAAATCTCTGTTTAGAAGCGAACCTGAGAACGTTCCATCGAGACTTTGTAATCTCTATCTGAGAACGTTGATTTAGTTTTGATAAACTAACAATTAATAACCCAAGAGATAGATCTCCTTCAGGCCTTCTTCCTTTTATTCATTTCTAGGGTCAAGGTCCAATATCTATTCCACTATCGTTTGCTCTCTTACTCACTGTCTATTTCCATGTGCGTGCTCTCGCCTTGTATTACAAATGAACTTATCTAACGTTATTAAATAAATGTTGTGTGTGAAAGTCTAAAAGGTTATTTTCCTAATTCCAACAGTCGCGGTGTGCAACTCGACGGGGTTGTTGTTCGGCTCGCGTTGATCCAAAGCGTTAAGCCTACGTGCACGCAACGAGGCGGGCAGGTAGCACCCGTTCCGACACTCGTACATCACCGTCGCACTGGGACGTCCTAGCGTACAGTGTACACAACGTGTTCCAGGATGCAAGTGCACGCACCCGATCTCGCGTGCGCGTGTTCCCAGGTATTTATGCGTTTCACGCACTACCCTAGAAACGCCGCGCCTCCGCCGCGCCGGGGCAACTTGCTCAGTCGAGCGCCAGTTGACCGTGGAAGGACCCACCGCGTCGTCTCGTTAGATTTATAGGCTTTTGTAAGACTATACAGCGTATGCGACCTAAGTGCAATTAAGAGGGCAGATGGGGAGGAACACGAGCGCCGAGGTTACTGCGGCATGTGCGGCTCCGGGAAACCCCGAAAGGGGCGGACGTCCAAGAGATCGACTGACTCTCTTGGTCGAATCCTGACGACCTGGATCATCGACCGCTCCGGGACTTCGACAAGAACAAATTCAGATTTACCCGAATTTCATTCATTTCATTGATCTCCATATTGATATTGAAATTTCTTTCTACCTGGTGATTCGCGAGAAAAGGATGTGATCTTTGCTGGATTCTTCAAGGTTATTTCAAGGTCAAATAATTATCATTATAATAGGAACGGAAACTTTAAACTTGAAGATAAAAGAAAATGTTCAAGAGGAAAGTTGTAAAAAAATATTCTGATTGTTGTCGTTTTCAAGATCATTTCAATGTCATTAGTGATTTTTAAACAGCACCATTTATTTTTAAGTGCATAGTGTTGTAGCTGATGTCAAAACGTGTTCAACGGTGTGTTACACTGTGACCTTCGAATGGCCTTGAATTAGAAAATTTATGATAAAGCAATGATAACTTCAAAATGTGCAATCATTTTATTTGAATTAAATTCAATGTTTGAAATTAGGACCTTGGGCAATAATACAAACATTTAAACGTTTTGCAAGATAATCAAACGGAGATCAAACGAAGCAGTTAAACTATATCTATTTACGAGTCCAAGGTCATTTGAAGGTCATAGTGTAGCACATCATTGAACTCGTCTTTATATCAGCTACAACAACTTAATAATTGGAATTAGAAAATCATCAATGACCTTCAAATTACCTTGAAAACTAAATATCACTGTATTTAACAGTACAGACGTCAGTCTTCAAGTTTAACGAAGCTATTTAGGTGTTTAGTTTCTATTATGATGATAATATTACGTAACCTTGAAATAACCTTGAAGCGTCCTGTGAAGGCCATATTCACTTTATTCATCAGAATCCTACATTTTTTATTGCATATTCTCTTAGCTAACATTGGGATGACTTTAAAACGCTACCTACACTAGTACACATTTATTTCCCATGGACAACAAACAATATATGCACCGATTGTTAATGTGTACTTTGCTTGCCCAATAGCAATTATCAACGAAAGATGTTTAACAGCTTGTCACGTTGTATTTGGCACACCTTGTATATTTAGACGATTGTCGGTCCCCGAGCCGCGGCTAACGAAGCCGAAAGTGCCGTGTCGGCAGCACTTCCTCCTTTCCACTTGGCGTCGTGCGCCGTCGTGGAAAAAAAACACATACACATACCCGGCTTCGGTAGAGAAGCCGAAGGCCGCAGAAAATAGATGTCCCGTGTCGGGCCGACAATTAAACCATCTGCCCGTTGCCTAGACCGAACGAAAATATCCAAAACAAATTGGCTGCTACTCTACGGAGTAGAGCAAGCACGGTGTTACAGTGTTACATGCACGGCCGAGCGACTTCGGAAATTGGGACACGTGAAAGCGTTTAGCGTCTTTCAGGCAAGGGGCCCTCGGCTATCCGAGCAAAGTGATCGATGAGGATCCTCGGCGCGAGTCGTTCGATCTTCTTTTATGGCTCGATTGATAAACTGCAGCGTGTTTTTTGAATTCCCTACCCGGGCCGTGCTTCCCTCGCCCAGAAAATGCTGCTGCCGCTGCAGTCTTCGGCAGAGATACAACGTGGCTTCTAAACTGGACCAATCTATCACCGTACGTTCGAACCTTTTCGTTAACAAAATCATTCTCGGGACAGTCGAGTTGACGTGCGCAGACGTAGCTTGTCATGCATTTTTCGTAGAATCACATTTTCGAAGTTGATGTTTCAATTCAATCGAATACGGTTCTTGGTTGTTTTGTATCTGTTGGACATTAGGCTGGTACAACAAGATTGTCCTCCAAAGAACACTTTTTTTCTCAAGGTTATTTTTTCCGCACTCTTCAAGGTCACCGATGATCTTTCTTTGTACGGAAGTGTATTTTCCGTAAATATTGTAACGGGCATTCAAAGATTATAATGACGTGACCTTGAAGTGACCTTGATAAAATGATGTTTTTATCCTTTTATTACTCCATAAATTGAATATTGAAAGGGTTATACATCATATTAATAATAATAATAATAATAATGTTCGTCTTTCACGTATACTTATCAAACTATAGAAACGAAAAATGAAAATACAATTTATAATTCTATTTTCCTGATTATTTTTATCTCTATATTGACTCGAATAATTGAGGTTCTATTGTGTATTAGTAATATTAATAATCATTCTTAGTATACAAGTATCGTTAAAGCTGTGCGAAATAAAGAGAATTTATAAAATATACTTGTTTAATATCAGAAAAGTAATTATTATACCATTTGATAATTTTTCTCTTCATTATTAATTCGTATATTGAAGATTCGTTGTGTATGTCATTGAAACTGTAAAAAGAAAAATTTTGAAAAAAATACGACATTTGTAAATTGCATGTAATCTTAGAAAAATAATTGTTCAATTGTACAATTATTTTTATCTCCATACTAATTTGTAAACGTAACCAATACGAATATTTGTCCTTTATGCACAGATGTCATGAAATCTGTAAAAGGGAAGAATGTAACGCAGAACAAATTTTAATATTCAATAACAAATAATATTTTTCAATCTTAATAACAAATAATAATTTTTCATTCTTAATAACAAGTAATAATTTTTTATTCTTAATAACAAATAATAATTTTTAATTTTTAATTTGTAATAACAAATAATAATTTTTAATTTTTAATTTGTAATAACAAATAATAATTTTTAATTTTCAGTAACAAATAATATTTATACTTATGCAAACTGACGTTTAAACAAGTGTTGAAGAAAAAAACAGTGTAAGTGGATTCAACTCTAACGACATTGTTTGTAACTCATTTAGTTATTAATATTCACATGTTTAAAAAAACGGATCTCATTTAAAAAATTACAGCACTAATTCGTCGGTATGCGCAACGGTTAGGTACAAAGGTAAGATACGAACAAACATTTTCAAGGGATGGTGGAGAGGGGGGATGAACTCCGAAACTGTACAGAGTTGCTCTCCGCTTGGATTCATTCGAATCGCATCTGAAGCTGAATCAAGACGTTTAAATACACGAACAACGCGACTACGAGGTAGCATCAAGTTCACATAAACGCGTATGCTCGCACAAAATTGGCGAATTACGCTCTGCTGTTTGCTGAAACCACTGCATTCGAGAGATACAGATAAACAGAGATGACACTGTCGGCGTGGGGTACACACATGTACATACCAAAAACATTTACACTCGAAACGTACAAAAGCAATGCCACATCGAATGTGACACTCTGTTTATGACGTCACGCTAATCTAGAAATCATTAATTGAATATTAGTCCGGGGGATTAACGCGACAAACAGGATATAGTTTTATGAAATGGTCTTCTGTTACACCAGTATAACTATTGAGATGGACAGTTAAATATCAATCTCACTTTATCTCTAATTTTCAATTTCAGAAATCATTAATTGAATATTAGTTCGGAGGATTCACGGGACAAACAGGATATAGTTTTATGAAATGCTCTTCTTTTAAATCTGTACGTATGTATGTATAATTATCGAGATGGGCAGTTAAATATAAATCTGACTTTATCTCTCATTTTCTATTTCAGAATTTTTTCCATTTGCAAAACAATGCATTTAGATTGAAAGAGACCCCCAAAATTTTAAATTTTTTTAACAATTATGAGCAAATTATAAAGGGCAGAAAAGAAATTTGTTTTTTAGGGGTGGGTGTTGCCCTTTTATCTGGTGTCGCCCCGTCTCCTACCAAAAAATTCAAGAACAATGTTCAAGCTGCACATTTTTCTCCGTAACTGTCATATCTTCTGCATAGTGATAGTTCTAGGAAAGGTAAGACACGAATAATTATAATCGTAATTATATCGAGTTTGGCGTTATTTTTTAATTAGAAAAACCAGACGAATACGATGGTAAAAGTTTGATTAAAAAATCGATAAAAAATTAGAAAAGTTGTTTCGCTCAACTGGTTCCAATGGGAAGCCCCTCAGTGGTGGGGATAAAAATTTGACAGTTACGGTAGAGACCTTCGCAACAGTTACGGAGATAATACTGTATCTGACTTCGCGATGACCTGTATCTCATGATGACTTTTCGATTAAACATTGAAATAATTAATACATTAAATTAGAACAGTAAATTAAATAATACAAATTTCGGAAAAAATTTTTTTATTTTGGTCCGCCATTTTTTTCAATATTTTCGAAAACTATTCGTTTTACGAAAAAAAGTGATACGACATAAAAGACGCAGTCTGACCAGATCTATAGATTTTGTCATATTTTTCAATGCGGTAAATAATTTCGAAGATATTTGGGAAGAACGATTTTACCAGCATTTAATTAATTATTTTAATGATTAAGGGCCTTGGGGCACGTTTTCCCGTTATCGGATCGAGCTGGAACTTTGCACAGATTTTTCATAAAGTCGATGGGCTATAATAGTAATTATCCGCGCAGTTCGATTTCGTCGTGGCCCTGTTTCGCGTAACAGCGAACCGGGACAAAATCTCCGATAGTTAAAACATCATAAATTGTTCGCGTACACATTTTCAATTATTAATAAGGATTTATGTGCGCGCGCGTGAGTAATATATGCGGCCGAGTGAGCTGCGTATGGGGCCATAAATCAGAGCGAACGGGGAGTGGGGACGGGCGAAAAAAGAAAAAAAAACACAATTCGCTGAAACCTTCGTAGCATTGACAAAATATTTTCGAGCACCCTCACTTTTCCCTGACGTTTCCATTCATTTTGATATTCATACCGACGTTCCGTGTGGGAGGATTCAATTTTTCAAAGTCAGATCCGGTAATCGTCGAAAAACGGAAGAGCATCGTAAAGATCGATTGCTCGATGTACCGAGAATTATGAGCGGTTACGCTATCTACACACACATCCTCAATATCGATGGCTCGCACGGAAGGATTACAGTTGCTACGAAACCGTATCACAAAGAGAGACGGATTATCATATAAAAGATAATATTGAATCAAACCGACTAAGTACCTGGCACAGCTCTAGTCTTGCAGAGGCACGTGCTCGCAAAACCTTTCCCAGAATAATCAAGAACTTCTGGCGAGATTAACAATGCAAATTGCAGACATGCAGTGGTAGCAATTTTTTAATATTTTCCTGTTGTAACAGCTGTTGTACAGGCACTCTAATATGAATTTAATAGGCGCCATTATGTACACTAATTTTCAATACAGTCTTATAATTAAAAAAATATATTTTACCAATCATTTATGCCTGCGAAATTTAAGTTTGACCTTCGTCTTCGGTATACAAGATCATTTCAAGGTTATGTCACAGTATACGTATACATATATTTGAATGTTTTTTGTCATGAGCTGTACGAATATATGTGTAGTTATTTAAAAGAAAACATCAATGACTTTCAAAAAAATTACTTTAAAAATATTCATATTTCATATTCACAAAAATATCTGTCAAAATATTCACAAAAATATTTGTGAAAATATTTTTTATTATAATATGTGAAAATATTCTTTATTATAATATTTGTGAAAATATTTTTTATTATAATATGTGAAAATATTCTTTATTATAATATGTGAAAATATTCTTTATTATAATATGTGAAAATATTCACAAATATTTTTTGTGAAAATTTTCCCCCGTTTTATTTGCAAAACAACATAGTATGAATATGAAATTTTTATTAAAAATGCTCGTTTCATAACTGCGGATATTTATGCAAAATAAGAATTGTCTAAGTCAAGTGTGAGACAGGAAATTAATAAAAATATATGTTTTCTTTTAATTATCTTAAAAAATAGAAACTGATATAACAGTATCCTTAAATTCTTCTAATTTTTTTTCAATTTTGTGTTTGACCATATTCATTTTTATTATAAATGCACGAAATCCGTAGTGTAGTAATAACAGTTTTCGAAATTGCATTCAACTGAGACAAACTTGTTTTTCTGTGAATTAGTGAATACATTTTTGCGTGGGATCTTCGATATTAGTAACTAAAAACAAAAGCCCATTGGCAAACGATCTTGAAAAACAGGATGAATGATAACTGCGACGAGCACAGTACTGTTTGAACAGCTCCGAATCGTAGTCATTGGTCACCAAGGATCTCGTTAACCTGGCCTCTGTTATTAATTGCTTGCACGAATATTGCATTTGCAGTCGGCGATGAAAGCAACCGTACAAACAGCAAATCAACAGCGCGGTTAAACCACGCTATGGTACAGTTACAACGAACTTATCAGAAGTAGTTACCAGAACACTGAACGGAGCCGTAAGAGGAGCTGTTTCGATACGAAATGTTAGGTAAGCTTAAGATGCGGCGATAACGAGAGATCGTGTTATTACATTAACTTTCAGAAATATTTTCAAACGAAAAAGATGGAAATTTCGAGCGAAAATTCTTTTTCTAGTTTTTTACAAAAATTTTGAAATCATTAAAACCTGCATGGCATAGATATTGTTTCGTTGGCTTCAAGGTCACCCTGAGATCTTCAAATATATCGTCAAGTTTTGCTTGAAAATACAATGACCATCGTATGTCCTAAACTTGCAGCAATTAGAGAATTTCGGGACTTTGTTTTCACAATGTTATAAAATTCTTCAAAATGAATAATAATTTGGAGTTCGAAGCTTTGAGGCTTATTTGTGGGTAAAAGTTTTTTGAAAAATTTACTTTTGACCAGCTATAAAATCAGTCCGACTTTATTGCTGCGTTTCAATGAAATTATCAAGGTTTGGATAGCGACGATTTTTCTGGGAGACATGTTGAAATACTGTTTGGATCCGAAGTATATTAATTTTATTTGAAACTCTGAAAGACGAAGGCTTTCCGTCCCACTTTTCTATTTTTTGAAACAAATTGCGTTTCACTTAACCGAAAGACGCCCCGTTATTAAATGGGGATCTACTTTCTGGCGTAGAAACAGGAAATACGATCATACCGTGTCGCTTCTTATTAGACGAAGCGTGACAGACATGCGTGAAGATGCCTCCGCCGCCGTGAAAGAGATGAGGAACCATATCTGACCCGCGATACCACTTATAGCTGATAGATATCCATCCCAAAGAAAACCAAATTTTCAAACCTGATTAGACTTTTATAACCTTTCTTTTATACAGTTTATTCGTAAAATTCCGTGGTAGACATACGTTTTGTTGAAATCCTGAATTATCAAGTTTTTGCAAGTTGCAAACTTTATGAAATCTTGTAAAATTGCACAACCATTATTTAAGACTCCGTTACAGATACGTAGCTCATTAAAATGTTTTCATGTCAACTGGGCTACAAGCTTGACATTTTCATGAAGTACTACTTGTATTTCATGAAATATGAAGACGTGAAATATATCTATTAATTATTTATAGAAATATTTCTTACAAGTCGTAAAATATATTTGTTTTCTTCTACAACAAGACGAATTAAATTTGTAAAGAATCTCGATTATCCAAACCAATCGTATGTCAAGTCTCTATTTGCCCAACAAACTTCAAATATCTCAATCTAAGGCAATTCATATGCAACACTGTTTATTGTATAAATTGTTACAGATGATTACAGTAGTTTCTCCGTAACTGTCATATCGTCTGCCGCAGAGGCACCAGATGAGGGGAAGGAGCACAAACTGAGAAGAAAAGGTTACCCTCCCTCTGCTGGTACCGAATT
Source organism: Lasioglossum leucozonium (assembly GCA_028454225.1). NCBI lineage: Eukaryota > Metazoa > Arthropoda > Insecta > Hymenoptera > Halictidae > Lasioglossum > Lasioglossum leucozonium. The sequence continues at coordinate 9,508,988 of CM052216.1, read as the reverse complement.
AGTCACGTGACATTGTGACACATGCACGATACAGACTAAACGTGTCCGTGGCAGAAGCATAGGGGAATAGCGTCGTGGAAGAAGAAAGTAGAGTGGGTAGACAAGTCTTAATCTGGCGACTGTGGTCTATGTCCTTAACAGTAAACCAGACTGCTGTATATCCCTTTATAATAATAACAGGATTTTATTTAGGTTTCATGGGGTGTTTATGGTAACCTGGACTTGAGTAAAGAAGCACACTAAACAATTTCTCAAGACAATATTTCTATAACTGTGAAAGTAAATATTTCTGTAACTGTGAAGGAAAATATTTCTATAATTGTGAAAGTAAATATTTCTGTTACTGGAAAGAAAATATTTCTATAACTGCGGAAGTAAATATTTCTATAACTGTGGAGGAAAATATTTCTATAACTTTAACAGAAAATATTTCTATAACTGTAAAAGAAAGTATTTTTGTAACTGTGAAAGAAAGTATTTCTGTAACTGTGGAAGTATATATTTCTGTAACTGTGAAGGAAAATATTTCTATAACTCTAACAGAAAATATTTCTATAACTCTAACAGAAAATATTTCTATAACTGTGAAAGAAAGTATTTCTGTAACTGTGGAAGTAAATATTTCTGTAACTGTGAAGGAAAATATTTCTATAACTCTAACAGAAAATATTTTTGTAACTGTGAAAGAAAGTATTTCTGTAACTGAGTTAATAGCTGACGAATCAGGTAGTTGACTATTTTTGTGCATCTATAGGAGGTAGCCGCCAATAGTCTTCATCAGCTGACTTGACGTTATATGGCAAGGGATTAAAGAAATTAGGTTTAGCACCGTGAGATTCTGAGTTCCGCGATCGCGAGTTTCATCGATTTTCGTAACACTTCCAGTTCTCAGAATGTCGCAGCCCGACACACTGGTCGACGGGGTCCATAAACCAGTACAAGGCTAGTTTATTGATTATGAATTATTGCAGACAACGACGAAACGTTCCATGGGGTGCAAACTGGATTCCTGCCAAGCCTCGATTCTCCGGGCGCAAGTTCTTGCTCCGTATACCGTGGCATTACTTCCAGCATCTTTCTGCTTTCGACTTCTTACGTCCACTCGAACGGGAAAGTGTCCGTAAGGCCAAGCTTCCAGCTTTCATTAGTTACGTCTTTGAACAACGAACTCCTTCGGATACTTATCGAACTGGAACGATCGCGACTCCACCGACTACAATTACATGAACTTATTGCGCTTCATTCGTCACTGCACTTTACGCTTTACACACTGCACTAGAAGGGACACGACTATTGGACACGCTAACTACTGCGACCGTCGCATACGGATGACGCTAATTTTTATATGTAGAACTTATGTGTATGTAGAACTTAGTTTAGATACAAGAACATCAGTGTTTACCGCGGAGTGCTGTGTTATTAACCCCTTGCCGTACCATTTTCTTTACGGTTACAGTGATTAAAACGTCTCCATCCCCAAAAATGTCGTAGAAGAGAAAAGAATAAATATATTTTTTGTATTGCTACATTGATTTTAATGCTGAAATATTGATTACAAACGCATCAAATTTTATTTCATCTAAAAAGAAAGGCGTAACATTCGTATTTGTTAGACTTTGTTTAAAATCTTCATCACGAGTCTGCCTCGTTAAAATACGGCAAGGGGTTAATCGTGCACTAGATATTATCAGCTTACGTGCAAGTATCAACTTTCTTATCCTTACTGACTCTTTGAGCGTGATTAAATCGTTGGAAAAATCAATAGCCCGTTACGCCACTAATCATTATTTTATTGAAATTAGAAATAAGTACTACACCTATGTAGCTAACAACAATAAACAAAACTTTATTAAGTTCATATGGGTACCATCACACATTGGACTCATTGGCAATGAGATGGTCGATCTACTTGCGAAGGAAGCGACAAAAAAAAACCCACGCCAAATATTAAGATACCATTTACCGATTTTCTCAGCGAATTAAAACTCAAACACGAATATCTACTAACAACCTAGTCAAAGAGCAAGGCGTATTCAAGGGAAAAGAGTACATTCGATTTTTCCACAAGGATGATGGTAAGCCATGGTTTACTGAGCGTGGGCTTCCTAGAAATGTTGTAACTTTTGTAAATAGGTGTCGCTCTAATCATTAAAATTTAAATGCTTCGTTAGCTGGAGTTAATTTTATTTTAGACAGCGCTTGTGAGTGTGGTACTGAATCACAAGATCTAAATCATGTCGTTTGGCAATCTATGAAGCTGAGCGGACCACGCTCATATCAACGCTTTTTCGATACAAGTACTATCTCCCGACTTCTATCCATTCGTTCCTATGCGGCCCTAATATCAGAGGCTCGAAAATTATTTTTGATTTCATTAAGCCATGCTCAATAAAAATTTAATTTCAACAAAATTGTTGTGAATATGAATTCTTTTTTGTTTAAGAAGTAATTGAGAAGTATCGTGTGAAAAAATCTGCAATAATTATATTTTAGCATATCATTTTTACTAATTGATAAACTCGAGTAAATATCACAAACGAATACTAGTTACTAGTAAGTAGTACTAGTAAGTTAGACACTAAATCATATCATAACATAATCATATATTGTATAATTATGTATATGCTATATAAACTTTATATGGTTTAAAGAAATAAATAAATAAATATCTGTAGTCCCTGGCTAAGCAGGGTGAAGCGCCTAATGCAAGCTACCTGAATAATTTCTACACTTTTTGGGATAGGAAGAAATACTTCAGACAAATGTTGTTTGATCTCGAGGGGCCCATTGCGAGGTGTACGTAACTTTTTTCAGGTGGAGGTGCTTAGGAGATTTGAAGGTCAACCTATTTTTTTTTAAATGGAACTACATATTTCTGAACTCCTACGTTTGCAACCTTTCGCGAGATAATTTCAACAATATAGTCATTCAAGGTCATTCAAGGTCATAAACGTATGAAAGTGTGAAAAATATAAATTCACTGTGAATGCTTACGTAATGAGATATTCTCAGCTTTCTTAATGAAATCACTCAAATCTCAAATCAAAAAGATCATCTCTATAAAAACGTTTTCTACCCTTAATAATTGGCTCACAATACTGAAAAAAATATGTGAAATGTAGGAGGTAAGTTCGAGTACTTACGTTTTTTTTCATCTTAATATTGATAATAATATAATAGTAATATTCATCTTAATTAATAATGAGAAAAAAATTATAATATTAAGGGCGTTTACACGCATATTAGGGATTAGCGAATGAAAATTTTGGGGGATTATCTTTCAACCTAAAACACAAGCTTTGCACAAGATACCAATAAAAATTATCGTGAAACCATGGTTACACTGCTAGACCCTTCAGTTTTAAGTGTTTCGGCGAAGTTTGTTTACGTTCACATTCACTGAGTCGCAAAGTGTGAGTAGTAAACAGTTTGATTGCATTAATAAAGCTGAGAATATCCCATTACGTAAGCATTCACAGTGAATTCATATTTTCCATTCTTGCCTACGTTTATGACCTTAAATGACCTTGGATGACCTCGAGTGACTATATCGTTGAAATTGTCTCGAAAAGGGCTACAATTGTAGAAGAACGAAAGTATGTGGTCCTATATAAAAAAAAAAACAGAGTTGACCTTCAAATCTCCTAAGCAGGAGATTTTTTACATTTTTCCTAATTACATAATAGTATAATTTTTTAACTGAAAGAAGAAGAATTACTATGACTTGAGATAAAAAAGTTAGGATCAAAGTCGTGATCGTGAAATAATCACGACCTACGAATTATCATTATTCATACCACGAATTATCATTGTTAAATAGCGTATTTTCTGGTATTGGTATTTAAATCAGAAATTGTCCTAATCCTTATTACTAATTACATAAATAATACAATTTTTTAACTCAAAGACGAAGAATTACTATGACACGAGATAAAAAAGTTAGGATCACAGTCGTGATCGTGAAATAATCACGATTTACGAATTATCATTATTCATACCACGAATTATCATTGTTAAGTAACGTATTTTCTGGTATTGGTATTTAAATCAGAAATTGTCCTAATCCTTATTACTAATTACATAAATAATACAATTTTTTAACTCAAAGACGAAGAATTACTATGACTCGCGAGATAAAAAAGTTAGGATCACAGTCGTGATCGTGAAATAATCACGATCTACGAATCATCATTATTCATACCACGAATTATCATTGTTAAATAACGTATTTTCTGGTATTGGTATTTAAATCAGAAATTGTCCTAATCCTTATTACTAATTACATAAATAATACAATTTTTTAACTGAAAGAAGAAGAATTACTATGACACGAGATAAAAAAGTTAGGATCACAGTCGTGATCGTGAAATAATCACGACCGTGATCGTGATTGTGTGATCACTGTGATAAATCACTGTGAGTGATTTTGAACACCATCTCTAGTCACACATCGATACCTCGTGCGACGTAAGCACCGATATCGATCCTCACCACGACAACTCGCTGCGTCACGCGTGGTCCTTATCTTAGAAATGATCCACAAGATCGATACATTAGATGGGACGCGCGCGCATCGATCCCCTCTAGATCGCGATCGAAGGAGATCAATGCGAGCAGCAGATAGAGCGCTCTGCGTCTGGACACGATCCGGTAAACACGCAGCAGTCACTGCGCTTTAGAAGTAGATAGATTTAAATGCGGGAAGCATAACGTATACAGGGTGGGCCGGAAATCGTAATACACCCGGGCTTAACGTGATCCTACGTTAAAAAAGAATAAAATATTTTGGTATACTATTTTCTCATCCAGGGCTCCGTTTTCGAGAAAATCGACTTTAAAGTTTGAACAACTTGTAAGCGGTTTAGTACTTGAGAATGAGAAGAAACGAACTAAATATTACGCAGTCTGATGAACTATGATTCTTACCTTAAACCGAACTGTGTAGACACTTTTCTATCATTGTCAATGTTTGTAAACACTTTGGTATCGGCGCAAAGATTCGATCGTGAAAAACCAAAATAGTAGAACCTTTATGCAAAAGTTTTATAGTGTATTGACGTTTCGATCTAAATTTAGATCACCTTCAGAATACTATAACTTGCGTCTGTGGGAAAAGTGAATTAATAAAAAATTTTTAAATTTGAATGGTGATTAAATGAGAAAACATATAAATGTCAAAGTTGACCAAAGAAAAAAGTATACTAAGTATTAATAATTATTACAATTACATTGACAAGTTCCACAGGTACAGATATGTTCCTAAAAGAAATGTAGAATTTCGAACAGATTTTTTTTTTAAATAAAAGATAAATGTTTATTATTCCGATGTCTGGTAAATACCAAAGTACAAATAAAAGACTTTTTATCAAACAAATTCATGAAACATGTAATTCTTCAACGTATGAAGTATGACGTGCTGTCAATGGAATTGAATTTCCGAAATATATGTATGCATAAAGAACTCGTACGCCACTAATATTTCATCAACAACCAGTCACAGTCAATTTGTCTTCTCGTTCAAGCTTGGCCTCAGCCGTTTTGGCGTTGACGAATCCGACAAATCAATAAATACGTCGGCTTATCGTAGACCAGACGAAGAATAATGTTCCCATAACTTTCCGGAATGCGTGTACCTATTTCGACGTTTATCGTGGGATTAATCTTCTTGATCAGATCCGACGTTAATATTCTGTTCGTTACTTCGTACAACAGTTCAATACGGCTGAAGCTGGTTACTTATATCGTTTGTAAAATTACATAATACCATCGAAAACTAATTACATTACATTCATTTCAATTTATGGGAGTAGCCGCTGAACTTCACCTGAGGAAACCAGAAAATTTTAACATTTTTTTATACAATCTTGTAGATTTTGACGAGAAAATGCCGAAAATCCAAGTCTTAATGTTAGGAAGGCACTTGTTCAAAAGTTCTACGCGTTTAAACTTCAGTAATTTTCATTGTTTTTCAAAGATAAGGGCGTCGCCATGTTGATGCGTAGTTGCGAGTAGTCTAACCAGCGGAGCGGCTAGATGGCAGCATAAGCAGCGATGTCGATAATGTGGAGCAGTCGTCAGGCCAGCCCAACTACGCTTAGAAATCTATATTATCGACATCAACACGTTAGACGACGCGCGACGCTCACTACATACCAATATGGCGGCGCCCTTACCTGCAAAAACGGTGAAAATCGCTGAACTTTAAACACGCATAACTTTTGTACCAGTGGATTCCTAAGATTAAAAATTAGATTTTTCGGCATTTACTCGTCTAAATGTACAGGATTATATTTAAAAAGTTAAAAATTTCTGGTTCCTTCACGTGAAGTTTAACCACGCTGCAACTATACTGATATGCAAATTTAAAGGAACGCCTAATTTTCACGGATAAATTTGCCGACATTTAAACTATTTATAGCCCCTTAGAAGTTTTAGCCTCTTGGAAGTAGCCCCCCTCCCACTTTCAAAATCATAACATTAAAATCTTACTATAGAAAATGCGATAAAAAATAGAGAAAAACAATTTTTAGGGTGGCCCCCACTTTTTATTTTTTGCAATTTTCTATATTGTGTTAAGTTGTGCTAAAGTATTACTTAAAAAAAGAAATAAGGAAAGAAGTTATGGTAAATAATAGTTTTGGACATGCAAATTAACGTTTAATCTCACTAACAAACAAGCGTAGATTCTGAACTTATTTTGAAGGAATTTATTTTCAAAATCTTCACGTAGCCATAATTGTGAATGATCATGTAGGAGGTTCGAAATAAAATAGTACTTTTGCCGTATTTAAATCTCAATTAAATTATAGATTAAAGCGACCGTAAATTTCAAGATGGAAGTCTCCCCTTTACAAGGAGCTCTTGAATCTTGATGTACGATTTTGTTCGCCATTTTGTTGGGCTTTGAATAAAAGGTGCGCCGTCAGCTTTTCAGATGCAAATTTAAATCGTCGTAATCTGAAATCGCAAGCTCAAGGATAACTGCGAAGATTCGAAAGACACGAATACTGGTTGCGAAACATACACTTGAACGACGATTACGTAGCATTTTCGTATTATGTATATTTTGTATACTTTTTAGTGGTGGGTGGTGTTGGAGTATACACCGTAATGCACAGAACACTCGGAGAAGGAAAGGTCTTTTTTCACCTGCTATTTATTGCCTTTTGCAGCGTCGCCATTTTTACAGACTAAAGGGCCTAAGAAGGAAGGCGAGTCAGGCCGCGCAAGTTAGCCTACCGAGCAGGTCGCAGTTTCCAATACATAGTTTACTTTTTGTTAACCGTTACTCAATAAAGTTTCACATTGTGTTATGTGCTAGTAATATTAATTCACACTCATTATACAGTTGTTCTATGCGCGGTGGAGTTTAAATATCAAGTTCCATTTAATCTCTCAACCTCGTCATCCCAACAGGCGGATACCCAGAAATTCAGGTTCGGATCGGGTCGGGTATTTTCGCCAGCACCCGAAAATTCGTGATACATATACGAGTACCCGATGTCGAAATCGGGTCAGGTCGAGAGACCGAAAATTTACATTGTTTGGGTACCCTAACGTCAAATTTTCGGATTCCTGACCCGAACCAACTTCAACTTTAGGTATCTAAAATTTCCGGGTACCCGACTATTTATTTATTTATTATGTACTTTAAACCATATAAAGTTTATATAGCATATACATGATAAATTATACAATATGTAGAAATGTCATGATATGATTTAGTGTCTAACTTACAATTCGTTTACATTAATTTTGATTTAGTACGAACTATTAGCCATTGCGAAATTCGATATCTTCAATTGTTTAAATTTTGTATACCCGAGTATCACGAATGTTCGAGTCCCGACCCAAACCGACCCGAGTTTGGCTATCTGTAATTTCCGGGTATCTGAAGGTCACGAATTTTCGGGTCTCGAGTCGACTCGAGGTACTACCTAACCCAACTTTGAGTATCCGAAATTTCAGGGATCCGAGGGTCACGAATTTTCGGTTCCCGACCCGACATGAGACCCGCCCTTATATTTTTATGTTACTTGTACTACTGTACGCGTAATGTGACACGTTGACAGCGATTATGCGGAAATTAGAATGGATCATCAGTGTCTCCAAAGTCAACAAAATAGCACGTTTCTCCGGGTAAAAAGTAACGCAGATCGCAACGTCGCGCGTCGACTAGATATTGGATTTTAGCTGATATTGCTCGTCAGCTACTTCTATGCATTTTTCATCTTTATCGTCAGTCAGTCTCTCCATCCTTTTCTTTCAGCGAAAAAACCAGAGAAAACGGTAAAGGGTTCCACTTAATCTCGGGAGATTCGTGCTCAATCGGTGGAAAGATATCGAACTGCCACCGTTGCCGCCGCCGCCACCGCCTTAAATGCGCAATGAAAAATGTCCAGGCATTCATTGAACGAATTATAGTTTTGCTTTTCGAGTAAAACAAGATCCCATCGACCTTAATAGAACGCTAATATTATATTGCTGTGGCACTATGATATTTAATGCATACAGAGTGTCCCAAAAATGTTGTACTTCTTTGGAGGGCATGACTCTTCACGTCATTTCAAGTAATTTTTTTCTTCACGAAAATATTCTCCGCCGCTTTATTAACGAGTTAGTAGCGTCTACCGTTAGAGGAAATTTGAAGGTCAACTCAGTTTTTTAAATTAGAACGATGTAATTTACTATGTACTATCTTGTGTTGCGTTTTAAGATATGTACAGTGCCCAAGGTCATTCAAGGTAGTCGAAGGTCAACTGCGATGGAGAATATTTTTCCTTGAATTAACCTTGACATGTCCTCTACGTGTCCTCCTTCGGATAAACTATTAACATCAAATTATGTCACCCTTGGCGTCACAGTTTTTTCTGTCACCATCAGCAACCGAGTTATTCAGGTGGCCTGCGTTCGGTGCCTCGTCCTCTGTATCTGTGACGGTGGTAGCGAACCAGCTAAAGAATAGAGACCCAGATAACACAATGACGTCTTTAAGGCGTCTGTTGTTGGGCCTTTAAGACGTCTTGTAGACGTCTGTTGTTGGACATTTAAGACGTATTTAAGACTTTTGTTGTTGGACCTTTAAGACTTTTCTTGTTGGACATTTAAGACATCTTTAAGACGTCTGTTGTTGGACATTTAAGATGTCTATAAAACGTCTGTTGTTGGACATTCAAGAGTCTTCTGAATGGCTTATTTTACAAAACTGTACGTTGTAAAGACGTCCATTAGACATATTTTGGATACCTTTAATACGTCTTCTGGACACCTTTAATACGTCTCTTGGACGTCTTGGAGACATCTTTTAGACGTCCGTAAGACGTCCCGCAAAGGACATCTTTAAGGCGTCTTATTTCAGGCGTCTTTAAGACGTTTTCTGGGCGTGAATCTAGTATAAGCACGACTATAATCGCACACCTAATACTTTCCTATGTAATGTGCTGACGCAGTAGAAATACTAGTCAAGATGATTTCATTTTTTAATTTTTCCTGTAAAGTGTTCAATGTTTATCAGTGCCTAATAGACTTATAGAATAAATAAACCGTAACCATTTCAAAATTAGCTTATTTTTTCCCGCAGGAAACGTCGAAAAAATCGGTTTTTATTTTTTTTAACTGCGACGCCGCGGACTGAAAAATCTGAAAAATTCATAATATGACATTTATATAATACGATATTTGTAACTAGACTGTGGATTTTTATGCATTTATGAAAAAATTGGCCATATAAAATAGTAAATGATCAGGAGAATCTAAGAAGGATGTTAGATTCTTTTCACAATCGATGCAAACTATTTTTATTTTACATAAAGATCCGCAGTATACTTATAACAATATATCAGTAATGTAAAAATCTAGAGATTGTCACTCTAGAATTTTCGTGTGAAATCTGCATCTTTAAGACGCCTGAAATAAGATGTCTTTAAAACGTCCCGAAAAAGACGTCTTTAAGATGTCTTATTTCAGACGTTGAAACGATGTCCCGAAAAAGACGTCTTTTTAGGACATAAGACTTTCAGACCTAAAGTAAACGTAAAATGGACGTCTTTAAGACGTCGTGTGCTATCTATGGAGGTATTTGAGCATTTGAACATAAAGTTTATTATTCTTTTATGTTGCATCGACGAATCTGTGAATTATTTCATACTTTCTCGCGACTCTGTAGGACACACCTAATCGTATCAGATACATACAATAATAATACTATTTATAGATATATATAATAATAGGATCGGAGGACCGACCCAAATTTCAAAACAGAATTCATCAAGGCATCAATTTATCTATTTGGGATTCGCGCATCAGCCACCGGTCCCACTGATACTCTGATCGGGGATATTATCTGTTTGCACAAATGGTTGCATATTTCGCAACAGCACGTTGCAACCGAATTACGTGGACAGAGTTATGTTGGAAATTGCTTGCTCGATTACCATCTGGTATGATATGGGTTCGATGTAATATCAGGGATTTTCAGACAATTCGATTCACTTGTTTCTGTACGTCTGTGTCTTCGCTATCCGAAAGAACGGATTAATTGCGTCGCTTTCATTTAGTGTTCCATTTCACATCCCTCTTCCTTCTTTTCGAAAAACGTGTCGCGTATTTAATAACCGTCGCGCGTGAATCGTTTTCATTTATAACAGAAATGTGACGATATTTATTGTCATGCAGCTTTAAAATCCCGAACCATCAGCAAACAATACCTTCCGATAAAAATGTTTTATCCAATATCCTTTTTTAGTACGCGGTAGATGTAAGGGTTTATAACAAATCTCCAAATGTTTTTCAGGTCACCCCCTGGGATTGTGACACTAGCTAAAAAAATAATCTGTGTAAAATTTTAGATCGACCGAACAACGAGAAAACGTGCTGCATCGAGCTTGAAAATTTTTTATTCTTGAAACTTAATTTTCTCCATTATAGTACATTATAAATAGACATTTTTATACATATTGTTTTTGTCTTTTCACGCTCTATAACACTATGCAAATGAAATACAAGGTCACCGTAAAAGAAAATTCGCAACCTTGAAATTTCGAAAATTGAATTTAAAAAAAATGTTTTCCCCTTCAGCTTTATATCTACTTTGTCCAACAATACAATTTTTATTTGGCAAATTTTTTCATATTCTTATAAATAAGATTTCTAAATTTTGATTATTTTTAAATTTAATTTTAAACCAATGATACTATTATCTCCCTCCATTGATTGAATCAATTGAATTGCTCCTGAATTGATGAAAATCTGTATTTGATAATAGTATAAAATATATTATATTTCATGTTTTATAATATAATTGCCAACATTTTATTATTGTATATATTAGGTGGACCGGAAAGTAATGTCGTTTCTTTACATTAAATTCAAACAAATACATTTTTAACAAGTTTTTATTTCTCATTAATGATGCAATCACCCTCGTTATCAACAACCTTTTGTCATCCAGTGTGCAAATAAAAAAAAACAAATATACGAACGTCTAATGCACTTGGATAAACATTGCAAATGTTTTTGGTAGCAACTGTTGCGTTACTACCCTTGTGAAACTCAAAGAGCATACAATGCCGGGTATAGTTTAACCCAAAACGGCAAAAAAGATTTAAGATTTATTTATTTACAAGTAAACAAGTTACTTTAACCTTAAAATGTCTTTGACACGACTTTGAAGAACACTATGAGCCGATAAGTGATAAACAAATATTGACATGTACAGAAACGACATTACTTTCCGGTCTACCTAATAATATCAAAAATGTTTTACACGCTTGAATAGAGTGATTCCTGAGAAGATCCGAAGTAACTTTCTCCTTTGCGGAAATGTTCTCTGCAGCTTTGTTAACGAGTTATTAACAAAAAACCACGGACCAATCAGCACAGACCCCGCTGAGCACGGCCTTTGCATTGGCCGAGCCGGAATCCCTACGCAGTAACCGCGCTCCGATTGGTCCACGTTGTTTGTTAATAACTCCTTAACAAAGCCCTGGAGAACATTTTCGCAAAGGGGAAAGTTATTTCGAATGATTTTGAGAATCACCTTTTTCAAAAAAATACAACATTTTTCAGACACATATGTTCATGTAGATAATTACAATTTACTGTATTTAATTTATTGTATATGTTACTATCGTAAATATACAAACTTTTATTGAATTCCAATTTAAAAAATGTTGAACGTTGAAAAACATGAACCCAGATACCACTGAGACGTCTTAAAGACGTTTTTAAGACAACTGCCGTAAGACATTCAGACGACTTAAAGACGTCTCGTAAACGTCGTTTGTTAAGAAACGGTACGTCTTTTAGACGTCGTTAAGACGTATCTAAGACGTCTTTTTTTACCTATAAAAAAAAGAAAAGACAGTAAAAAAGTGGCCGTATGCGGAGCGCGAACTTAGTATTAGCAGTTCCACATCCAAACAACTAACGCGCTGACCCAATCGAGCTATTGGAAACATTGTCAGTACTTCCAAATGTAATGCCTAGACGCAATAGAAATACTAATTAAGTTGATCTCATTTTCAAATTTTTCCTGTGACATGTTCAAGCTTTATCAGTGCCTAACAGACTTATAGAATAAATAAAGCGTAACTATTTCAAGGATAGTTTAGTTTTTCGCGCAGAAAACGCCGAAAAAAGTTGGTTTTTATTTTTTTTAGATATCGGTTTTCATCGGATTTTACTTTTTTTAAAATCTGAAAAAAATTCATAGACGATACTTATAACAATATATCGGCACTGTTAAAATCTAGAAATTGTTACTCTAGAACTTCCATGTGAAATCTGCATCTTTAAGACATTTTATTTCAAATGTTCAATTGGCGTCTCGAGTAAGACGTAAAATAGCCGTAAAAAAGACGTCTTTAAGACGTCGCATGCTATCTCGGAATGTACTAAAAAAATGTGATTCGATTGATACATAGTTCAATGATTATTTTCCACTAGTCCGATACTTTATGTATTCGAATGTCTCGACGAGATGTACAAACAATTTCTCTTGTCGCCACTACTAAAATCATCCGAAGAAGCGATAGACCGTAAGCGGCGATCATCGATCAGCTGAAGAGGCGACACAGCGACATAATTCAGTTCTGCAGTAAACTCGACAAGCGCGTTTCCCTGTGGATTACAAAATTGTGCTTGCAGACAGATGGTGTCTGAATGCGAAGCATAAATTCAAGGAAATGGTTGTAGCGCTAACTTATGCTTGATAACTTCGTGCCAGATACGCGCACACAAGCACCAACGGCAATAATTTTCCAGGCCGAATACGGGGCATAAATATTTTTTAACTCGAAATCATGTGGCATCGATGAATCTCGTAACAACAACTTATGGCTTCATTCATTTCACGCTTGTCATCATTTTAAAACAAATCACACGCGAGTCGGGATCCGTCTCGAGTGGAAAAAGTTGAACTACGTGATCCTCTTTGTTTTTAGAGGAAAAGCAGACGGGTTTTATAATTTATTCGATGTCCACGTATTTTTGAAAAAAATCATTTCTGCTTGTGACGAAAAGAGCAAATTAAAAATATGTCTTGGTCGACGTGTTTGGCTACTAAAGGGTTTTCAATAGGATTTACCAAATGTTTTTAAGATGTGTTTGCCACACAATATTTTGGTCGTGGAGTAATACACGGTAGAACAACGTGTTTACATAATAACTCCGAAACTAATAATTCCTTTACACATATAGGTCAATATTTTATTTTATAGAGAATAAAAAGCTGCATCGATTGGTGCATAAAAATGAAGTTCATTTAAAAAATCAAAGTTGACCTTCAGAAGTCCTTGAATTTGAAAAATCTAAGTTGACCTTCAAACGTTCTTGACGCGTTCACCTAGAAAAAAATTGTAGTAACACCAGTATGTGCATCTGTCGATATCATTTAATCTCTATCCAAAAATTTCTCGCTACTTATAACAGTAATGATAATTAGTAATATAATAATATACTACAACAAAGTTTTTCAAAATTTTCTAAATCTAAATGTGTTTCATTGAAAAAAAACATTATGTAGAAAAATATAATATTTTCTGAAATATCTTGATGAAGTATTCTGCGCTTTAATCAGAAAAAGATTATTTTTTTAATCTATTTGTCTTTTGGGAAAATTTTGTCTTACGGTTATTTAGCTTAACAAAGTGTTTTATATTTTAACCTAACCGAAGCATTATGCTGTCAACACCAGTTCGTCGAATATCCACTTGTGAACATTATATTCGAATCATGGCGATATATTGGAGTAAACTGTTGGCACACTGTGTCGAGTGTCAACGTTACGAGAGTTTCAAAATTAATGTCTTATCGACGGGGAAGAGTGCTGGGCGACGCATATAATGCTTGTACTGCATAGTTATTTGACGTAAGCTGCTTACGAGGCTGCTATACGATACATCTTTACGCATGCCACGACGCTGTGCATGCAGATAAGCTGACAGTTAGAAAGCTTCATTTCATTTAACATCAAACAAATTAAATAACACGTTACACCGGTTGATTGAAAAAATAATTTTCAATAACACTGCATTGGAAATTTGGAGAGCAGGGTGGGCCAACCGATATTACTGTTGTTACAATTGTTCTTGTAGGTGGACACATTAAGGACTTCTGAAGGTGAACTGTGATTTTTTAAATGGAACTGTTTTTTATGCACCAATCGGTGCAGCTTTTTATTCTCTATAAAGAAGTATTAATCTATGTATCTTGAAAAATGATTAGTTTAGACGAAATTTTAATTTAAGTTTTACAAATAAAACTTTTTTTCAAAGCAAAGAGGCTTTGACCACAATACTCGATATGAATACATAGGTCACTGCTTTTTTATAGGGAATAAAATATTGGATCGATTGGTGCATAAAAAGTTGACCTTCAGAAGTCCTTGGCGCATCCTCCTACAAAGAAAAAACTAGTAACAGTATGTGCATCTCTTGAAACCATTTAATCTCCATCCAAACATTTCTTATAATAATAATAATGACGTAAATTAAGGTGTCTCACCCTATACACATTGTTAATGTTAAACAATGTTTAACACTACTGAATTAATTTAACTGATTCAACTAATTATAGTTTACTGTAATATGTTTATTAATGGCATTTTATGTAGCCTCAACTTTCGTTTAAGCAAACAGTAATTAACTATAAAAATTCTGAATGGTTCTTCCCGGATGGAAGATTTGTATCGAAAAATTTGTCCTAGGATAATTACATCTACATTTTTTATCCGGGTTTTTCGATTCTGCTCGTAATTAGGTCACATAAATATGATAGGCTTTCGTGACCGGATTAATTAAGTACCGGGTGGCTGCGAAGTAACTCATCGTAATTTTTAACAGTCTTTTTAACAGTATAAAAATGTATTTTAATCATATTTTATTGTTATCCAAGAAAAATTTTTACTTTTCACACTGGAAAATAATGAATATTAAATGACCTTAACAATTAACAGACCTTAACAATTTACACAATTATTTTTTAAACAATCCAGAGATTAAGCATCAAAAGGAATCATCAGCTATAATTTTGAAAATTGTATTATGTAAAAGTTTTCGCTTTGAATAGCTCCGCAAAATTTATTACAGGAACATTTCTCACGGCGAATTATTGTATCGTTCATCGCCAGAGCTTGGATATTATAAATAGGATTTTATACGAAATAAAAAATATCTACGTCAATGCTTAGACTTAGAAACAGGGATCAAGTAGAAATCTTTTAGGACGCCTTATTAGATAGTACAGGGTGTCACAAAATTATGTCGCGGACATAGCACGATTTCACACCCCCGATTTAGTAGAAAATGACATAAGGAATCCGCTTGCAAAATTGACCTTGAACATAAAAAACTAGGTCAATAAAGAACTAAAAAATTTTTTTAGTCGTAAAACGATAATACGATTTGTGGGTGTTTTCTACAATTATGAGTGATAGAGAGAAAGAGAGAGAGAGAGAGAGAGAGAGAGAGAGAGAGAGAGAGAGAGAGAGAGAGAGAGAGAGAGAGAGAGAGGGAGAGAGAGAGAGAGAGAGATTGACTGTTTGGAACGTTCCAGAACATATCGATTAATTCTATTAAAAAAGTGAAAGAGTGCTTGGAAATTTCAAGAAGAAATGTGTAATTGGCATGGGAACGACTAGAATATTCCGACTATATGAAGATAGCGCATGGTGAAAAATGAATGTTCTAGAAGTTGCGCAAGTGAGATGGATGGATGTCTGTAAATATATATGAGCGAGTTTTCGTTGTTAATAAAAGTAAAAAAATTAATAAAGTGTTTGATTTTTCGGCCCGCATGTAACGCCCTTCAGATTAAAAATAAAATTTGTTAAACCTTGTTCTTCACGTTTAAGGTTAATTTTGCGGTGGGTTTCTTATGTCATTTTCGACTAAATCGGGGGTGTAGAATCGCGCTATAGTATCCGCGACATATAATTTCATGACACCCTGTACATGGACAAGTATGTCGTTCTAATTTGAAAAACAGAGTAGACCTTCATATATCCTCTACGCGTCCACCTACAAAAACATGATTAACATGAGATTATGCCACCCTCGAAACCACGAAAGTTTATTCAGGTGAACTGCTTTAGGTGGCTCACACCCTGTATCTTAAATTGTTTGAATCTTTCCATTTTGCATATCCGTCCTGAATGCATAAAATCCCCGGTCTAATCATAAGAATCGATAATCTCCTAATTTTTTGGTTCATCTGTACGGCGAGGGATTACCGATTTGCAAAAATTGGAGAGTTCAGAATCGGGCACAGCGTTTCACCAGCGAAATTCATCCCCATTTCAGAGGTCGCGTTTCGTTCTCATAAAGTGAAACTGCATTATGCAGGCTGCATCACATCTGCATCTGCTCGATCAACGATTATAGTGCGCATTCTGTGTTCGTTCACGAAGAATCCAATGTAATTCGAGCGCGACCGAAGGGTTTAATTCCCGATGGAATTGGACGCATTGAAAGACCATTTTCTTTTTATTTTTCCTCGCACTACACATTTCACGAAATATTTCCTTCTATGAACTTTATACAGGGTGTTCATTCGCAAACTTTCCAGCCGAATACCTCGAAATGTATGAGTGATATTAAAAAAGTGTTGTTAACGCGCGAGCAAATTGTTTTTCAATTGTTTGAAAGAAGTCTTTCAGTGAATGCTCACTTCACACGCAGACTTAACGGCGAGTGAATAGTTTATAGGGTGAATAGTGATGATACTGTGGAACTGTAGAATATAATTTATATTTACGGCAAAGTTTTAACTACTAATGTTACATGAATATTGAAACGAACGTATCGGACGGCGAGTTATCGATTCGATGTTTATCCGACGACGGTTTTTGAGGATCTGCCCGTTCTTTACATTTTTTTTTACGGGAGAACTGAGTTTTGGAGGGGGTTGATTTTTGCTGGGTCTTATTGGAGGAACGGTTACTTTCGGGGTGTGGTGTATAACAATTTAATGGAAGATGGTCTGCGCGGTGGTGGAGTGTCCCTCAGCATTTCTGACCTTCGGCGGCACAGGTAAACGAGGCTGACGGCAATTAAAAATTTGAGTTTCCCCAATTTTACTGTACAATTCTTTCAGGCACAATTACCCTGCGCAGATGGGTTTGGCATCGTCCACGTTTCACTCATAACTTTTATTACCCTAACGTTTCTATGGGTTTTCCCATTTTCGTTACTTTCATATACATATATTCTTTTGTTACGCAGTAACAAGTGTAAAACACGTGTCCAAGGATTTCGAGGGGGAAAGAGGTGGGGTCATCAGTTTTTTATTTGGGTGGCGTTTTCAAGGTTATTTGTAGGTCAACTCTGTTTTTTTAAATGGAACGTTCTATTTTGTATACCATAGATCGATAGAATATCAAATTCTCAGTACAAAAGTGTTGACCTTCATACGTCATTAACCCAATAGTTAATGAGGTATCAGCAGTAGTTTGTCAGGTAAACATTGTCAGATAAACACTGGCGTCTTAGCGAATCACTCGGACACATTGATCTTTCAACGCGACTTTACACGTATCAAACTATTGCTAATACCTCATTAACTAATAGCTTTAGAACGCATGAAGGTCAACACTTTTATACTCGGAATATGATACTCTATCGGTCTATGGTATAAAACATAGGACGTTCCATTTAAAAAAACAGAGTTGACCTACAAATAACCTTGAACACGCCACCCAAATAAAAAACTGATACTGCCCCCCTCTTCCCCCTCGAAATCCTTGGGCACGTGTTTTACACTTTTTTAATATCTCTCATACATTTCGAGATATTCGGCTGGAGAGTTTTCAAATAAACATCCTATATACATTTATACAGGGCGAGTCGCCTAACGTTTGCACCTCAAACATTTTTGTTATTTGTAAAAATACGTCAAATATGTTTGGGACAAATTTGAATGGTTCAATGGAGCTCACTCGATGCCATAAAAATATTTATTTTTGTGTTATTCTTTCTTTTACAGATCTCAAGATCATATTCAATTTTTAAATGAGACTATTCCCTTTTAAATACTCTGATTGTGACCTTGAAAGACCTTGAGTAATTGTAGTCACTGAATTTATAACGAAACAGCCTATCATCGTAGATGTGTAAAAAGGAGCAATCCCGTTTAAAAAAATGAAGATGACCTCCGGATTTTTGGAAAAGCAATAAAAATACATTTTTTTAGGGCATCGTGTGGACCTCACTAGACCATTCATATTGTCCTTCAGACATTTGACGTATTTTTGAAAACAACAAAAAGATATTTAAGATGCAAACGTTAGGCGACTCACCCTGTATAACATAAGAACATATACCGTGTTATTGATGGGAATCAGAACAGGTAAACAGTTCCGTTAGGCATGAAGATAGTACAAAACGTTAGAGTGAAAAGTTGTAAAAGAATGTTTTGATTATTGTCATTTTCAAAGTCTTTTGAAGGTCATCGATGATTTTTAAATAGCACTCTATGTTTTTAACGCTTAGCACTCGAGTGGCGACTCACAGTCGTCACTAAAAATTGCAGTACCATTATTCAAAATATTGTTTATATTTTTAAATAAGTTGGTATCCAATCAATTACTAGACACTTAAGTATTTCATTTCATGAATTTAAGAATTATTTTAAATTGGAAGAAATGTTTAATTTACAAGTTAAAATAGCTCTGAGTGCAAAGGGTTAACATCATAGCGTTGTAGTTGATGTCACGACGAGTTCAATGGTGTGGTACGCTATGACCTTCGAATGACCTTGAACCAGAAAATTTATGATAAAGAAATGATAACTTCAAAATGTGCAATCATCTTATTTGAATTCAATTAAATGTTCGAAATTACGACCTCGAGCAGTAACACAAACATTTAAACATTTTGCAATGCAATTAATTGTACTTTCAATGGTTTCTGTTGAAATTGATCGACAAGACCTAATTATTCTTTCTGGCATGCGTCGCAATGTCACGTGACTGATTGGTATCAGATTGATAGTAGATCGGTAACATGTTGGGAGCAGTTTGGCAGCAGAGTGGTAGCAGATTGGTAGCAGATTGTATCCGGTCACGTGTCCGGTCAACAAGATCTAATTATTCTTTCTTGCGTGTTCTCTGGTGTAGTGGATTGGTCACGATATACATCATCTTTCAGTGTTACCCACAAAAGAAAAATCAAGAGCAGTTAGATCGGGTGAACGAGCTGGCCATAGTGTGTGTCCATTACGTCCTGTCCAGCGATTTGGAAATTTATTATTCAGAAATTCTCTTACGGTACGTGAAGAATGAGCGGGACATCCATCGTGTCGGTACCACATTACTCGACGAATATCTAAAGGAATATCTTCTAAAAATATGGTCAATGTTTCTTCTAAAATCGTAAGTTTGTTGATAATCTTATTTGCGGACGCTTAGAGATCACCTTCCGTTAACGGTATACGTGTTACGAGACCTGATGCCTTATGAAATTAAATTTATGATTCCAAGGTCATTTGAAGGTCATAGTGTAGCACATCATCGAACTCGTCTTGCTATCAGCTACAACACTATGAAGTTAAAAGTGCGTGGCGCCATTTAAAAATCATCGGTGACCTTCAAAAGACCTTGAAAACGACAACTATCAGAACTTTGATCTTCTATCTTCAAGCCTAACGGAGCTATTTATATGTTCTGTTTCTCACGAATCACCCGGTATATACTTTTCGCTAGACAGTTGATAGGTTTGAGGATGTTAGCGGTACAATTTGAAAAAGAAAGAATTCGGAAGAAGAGACCAGGACGAGAAAGATTTTCGGAGAAAATTTAACTTAGCAGAAGTAATGCATTCAGAATGATATTTGTACGGAGCACTTTAGGTGGACATACAATGGCAAAAGGTAGGTAAATATCACGAAAATAAATGCATCCGCGTAGTTCAGTTCAAATAGTCTTCCGGCGAAGTCTCTTTCGAGGATACTCGTGAAAGGAAATGAAAGCTGGGTACCTGCGAATACTTTTATTTCGGACGAGTTCGTGTTGGACCTCGAATCAGCGTCTCCTTTTGAACACTCGGTAATTGAGTTCGGCAGCCATTGATCGCGATATTTCTCAAAAAAGAATTATACATATATAGGATATCTCGTTTAAGTGTCACCCCCAGAATATCTTTTATAATTTGAATGATATCAAGTGGTCAGTATCCTGCAAGTTGATTTTTAAAATGTTCTCTTTTCTCGTAGTTTTCACGGTCATGGATGTTTTAGATAACTGCATATATTTTCGTCTTGCATCGCGTAGCTCATGAAAAAACACATTCAGATATGTATACTGTGATATGACCTTCAATTGACCTTGAACTCCGAAGATGAGGGTCAAACTCAAATTTCAACAATTGTAAATCTGTAGGAGGTGTCGTTCGTTGAAATTATTAAAAGAAAATATTCATTATTATGTAATTGCTACTTCTTGCAATAGACTCTCACAGACTAGTACTTAAATAAAACTATAGTTTTTAGCAAATGTTATAGTTTTTAGTGCTCGAGAAAAGTACAAAAACGTATTTCTTGTGAGAATGAAAGAAATTAAATTTTTTATATATGTTATAAGCTGGAAAACAAAGAAAAAGACAATGAAGTATCTTCCTGTATATTATATAAAGTTTTTGGTAAATGTTCTACTGCATCTAACATCTTTTTCTATAATAACATTTTACGAATTGCTTTAATTTCGGCAATTATCTTTCATTCGGTACAGTTTCATTTTATTATAACGGAAAATGGATTTGTTAAATATTGATAAACGTCGACAAACAGCCGCTAATGAAATGTTAAACTTCCATATTTACAAACTTGTCTCCGTCTAACGATCAACAGTTGCAGAGTATTTAAGTCTCGTTAAGTCAACAGCAACAAAGTACTTTGTAATTTCACCATGGTCGTTTGCAACGTTCATTTACTTTCCATTTACAGTAATGACAAGAGTTACAGGTATACAAAGTTGACAAAGGTGGTTTTAGTCTTTAAACGACAGTTAACGAGAACATTTGAATATTCATTCATATTCAATAAATTAATTAGAATCTTTTAAAATTTGTTGGGGAAACTCTCCATTCTTCGAAGATAGGTTCATTGAACTTCAACTATATGTTAATGAAACGAACTAAACTTTTTGGATAATATTTCAGTGTTGTTCAGTATATTTCTTTTAAATTCCTATTAGTATGTATTCTGCACGCGTGTTATATTTAAACATTTTTTAGTATATCCAAGAGGCACTCCACTCGTTAGATGGCGCACGACGCTTACAACATCCAACATGGCGGCGTCGTTACTTGTCAAAAATGCTGAATATCGCTAAACTTTAAACACGTATAACTTTTGAACTAGTGGATTCCTACCATTAAGACTTGGATTTTCGATATTATCTCGCCGAAATCTACAGGATTGCATAAAAAACAGTTAAAAATTGTTGGTTTCCTCAGGTGAAGTTTAACATTTTTATAGGCCATTTTTACAAAAAAATTTTACTCAATCCGATATGACAAGATTCGAATATCCCGATCACCATTTGCACGAAAGATTAGTCATCCAGGGTTAAATGGCGTACGGAGATCTTTTTAATTGACCGCACGACTACGGCAGGGGTGAAAAAGCGGCGAAAAAGGCGAGAGGAAAACGGTAAGTGAGAAACTGCTATTGCCGATACCACGTCCGATCATCCAAACAACGTCAAACACTTGAAACGCAATCAATGCCAACGATGCAATCGTGCAGTAATCGAATTTCCTGGCTCGGCCACGTGCCTTGAAGATAGTTTTCATCGAAGAGGGCACGAGGGAAACGAAATGGCCGAGCGCCGTGCCGGCGCGGCAGGAGGCGCGCCTAGAATAAATATTAATGCAAGTGTACGTCTTGGCGGGTTGCGCTTGTGGCTGTTCGTACACGTCTGCGACGTTTTCACGCTCGGGTTACCATTGTTTCTCTTTTTCTACCCCTTGTCTCGACCGGCTACACGTGACATTCACACCCTCCACGGGACCCGTGGCGGGCTTGGGCTTTTACTTGCTCGGCATCGTAATTTCCCGATTCCCCGACATCTGTCGCCGGAGGGTTAACCCAGCGGTCTCGCGATGACGCGGCGACCCCATTTTCTTTTTCGCTGCTTTTCCGTGTATGCCGTTCTAGCCGCGTTTGCCAAATTTTCAGTTGAACGTAGCCGTACAGTAGAGAAAATGCCGAGGCCTGATACTTTGCTTTGACGCGCCTTTCCCCGGTATTTGTCGTGAAACATTGCCCGCTGAACTGGACGAAAAGGGACATTTAACGGTCCATTCATTTGCAGTGGATCCCAAATAGTATTCGCACACTGAATCGCCCATTTTCGACAAATTCTCGATATTTAATCTGTTCGAATTTCGTAAAAAAGAGTCGTGGGACAATCGACCAGCACTCGTTTCAAACCGTTTCGAAACGGCAAATTTTGACACATTCTGCGCAGCCCGAATACACACCTGACTATACCTGATCGACCTCGATGATTTTTCAATATGTTGTCAGCATGAAGATTTTCAACAACTTTTCCCGATATATGTTACCACTGTACCGTCTTAGTTTTCGAGATATTCACGAAAAATGGTGGGGCTATGTCAACAAAAACGAATACTATTATTTTACGCAAGCATTGCCTGAAACCAAACCATAAGAAAGACCGAGTAGTTGAAACGTAATTCAAGCTTAAACCAAATCCAGAATCTAATCCCCAAATTTAACTCATAACTAATTTAAACGGAACTCAAAAACTAGCACAAACGTAATCCACACTCAACCCAATAAAATCCAAATATAACCCAATGTAATCCAAACATAACCCAACGCAATCCAAACCTAACCCAATGTAATCTACCCATAACACAATGTAATCCAAGCCTAACCCAATGAAACCCAAACATAAGTCAATGTAAGCCAGACTCAAACGAATGTAATCCAAACACAACCCATTATAATTCGAACCTAACCCAGTCCGATTTTTATGACGTCGTTTTTTGACTAAAATCTGGTCGAAAACTACTAAAAAATATAAACAATTCTATAATTTTTAGTATAGTAAAATTCAGCCCTTAATGTTTTATGTTTAAGAAACCAGAATCATCATCATTTGTTTCAAAAAGTTCACGATCGGTTTGTCGATCGTCGTGATATATCTGTAGAAACAATTGATGAGCAGTCGCAGCATGGTGTCGCATACGAAGAAGAAATACCTTTTACGGTGCTTGCCGAATTCGTCTCAGTATCTCCTAAAAGATGAATGTAAAAAAATTATAGGTTTACCTATTAAAAACCTGAAGGTCACCTTGATAACTCTGGAAAAAAAGGATGGCAAAAAATTGACAAATATTGTTTTAGCTAAAAAAGTTTCTAATTGAACAACAGAATAATCTCTACTGATCACGATTCGTGATTCACCCTGTATATTAAACATTTCAATTGTACTTGAAGGGAGAGTCCTACAATTGTTTAGCCTACGATCAAAATAATAGGTTGTATAGATATCTGTTGAATCGTCTTAGTCTTAGCGTGGACAGTACTTGTCATCCGTGACACGATCTGTGTGTACCAGTGGTAACCATAGTCAGAATCTATGAGACGACCTGTGTGTACCAGTACTGACTATTCTATTTAACGCCACTTACGCAACATTACCCATCCACGCACATCAGTCTGTCCCCACAAAATGTATATTCACGGCGAGCATCTCCATCCACAGCAACCCTACTCGCGGACCTGTACAGTCAGGAAAGGTTTGATGTCAAAAGTTCACGCAAGTTTTTTTAGCAGAATTGAACATTTGTAAAGATGTTATTTATACAACATAATTTGTTTCGCCAAATGGAACACAGATCTCTTGTATTTATTTGCAAACCGAGCTGAAAATATATACAATCGAATCGGAAAGTTAACGATTAGCGTATGCAGACAGATAGATAGGATCTGAAGATTCTGAGTGATCCAAAGGTTCTGTGTGATCTGAAGATTCTGAGTGATCCAAAGGTTCTGTGTGATCTGAAGATTCTGAGTAATCCAAAGATTCTGAGTCAACCGAAGATTCTGTATGTTCCGAAGATTCTGGGTGACCCAAAGATTCTGTATGATCTGAAGATTCTGAGTGACTCAAAGGTTCTGTATGATCTGAAGATTCTGAATGATCCAAAGATTCTGTATGATCTGAGTGATCCAAAGGTTCTAAATGATTTAAAGATTCTGAGCGATCCACAGGTTCTGTATGATCTGAAGATTCTGAGTCAATCGAAGGTTCTGTATGATCTGAAGATTCTGAGTGACCCAAAGATCCTGTATGATCTAAAGATTCTGAGTGACTCAAAGGTTCTGTATGATCTGAAGATTCTGAACGATCCAAAGATTCTGTATGATCTGAAGATTCTGAGTGATCCAAAGGTTCTAAATGATTTAAAGATTCTGAGCGATCCACAGGTTCTGTATGATCTGAAGATTCTGAGTCAACCGAAGGTTCTGTATGATCTGAAGATTCTGAGTGACCCAAAGATTCTGTATGATCTGAAGATTCTGAGTGACTCAAAGGTTCTGTATGATCTGAAGATTCTGAACGATCCAAAGATTCTGTATGATCTGAGTGATCCAAAGGTTCTACATGATTTGAAGATTCTGAGCAATCCACAAGTTCTGTATGATCTGAAGATTCTGTGTGATTCGAAGGTTCTATATGATCTGAAGATTCTGAGAGATCCAAAGATTCTATATGATCTGAAGATTCTGTGTGATCCGAAGGTTCTAGTTCTGATGCAACTCCTTACCAAATCTCAAGACGAGTACATTCCTTTGGTAGATATCACCAGTTTGGGATGTAATCTAAAAATTGTGGAAGGCCGGTAGACGTCAGTAGACTCCGTGATTTCAGTTTCCCACGTAAGTCACGTAGACTGTAGGCTGCACATCTTCCCCGAAACTGGTGTCGCCTTTCGGCCGCATGAGTGCCTGCGACGCGTCAATTGTCATTGAGTGAAATACAGCTGTTTCAAAACAATAGGCCTAACTGCCAAGAATGATAATACATGTCTAAAAAATGACAGTGTCCTGCTCGATCGTAGCATGGAGGCAGGACGGTATCGAGACAATTCTAGCCAAGGTTGACAGATGAAGCCAAAACGGTCGACACGTACTCTCCTACTTTTCCCCTCCCACTATCCTAATTCGCCATCATTCACACCACTCAATCTCCGTCGCGCAACGTGTTACATTATTACTTTGGTTATCAGAGAGAGGCTACCTGTAATCCCCTCGATTCAATCTGGCGACACTGCACTGGACACGAGATAGTTGCAGATTCCTCTTCAGTATCGCTATCGATAGGCCTGGAGTAGGATCAGCGCTATCAGCGCCTGAAATAGGAGCGCTGACAGGAAGTATAAAGACTTTTGTGACCGACTGTATACCACAAGGAAGGATGACAATCGCATCTATCATCTGCATATGCCCGTTTCTCCCGGACGTCACGAATTTCCGATCTAGCGTCCTCTAATCAGAATTCAATTTCCAGGAAAATATTTGCCCGTTCGACGCGGGGAACGCGGGAAAGGCGACCGGCTTTTTAAGAGGCGTTGCTCTCGCGGAAATTCGTTCTCTTAGAGAGCCGGTTCTCTCCCAATCGCGCCGCGCCGTGGAAAATGTTTCTCAAAACTGTCGCGACAACCTTTCCCTTTGATTCCGCGTCGGCTTTGAGTGCGCCCTGACTATCGACGTGTGAGCTCGTTGGCGGACAAAATTGGCCGCCGGCAAAGGCTCCCATCGTTACTGAACTACGTGTCGGAAAAGGGAGCCGAGGGAATTTAAGCCCGAAGGCTCCGGCAACTTTACAAATACACAGACTTGAGATCAGTCTTACGACAAATATGTGTTATACGTTACGCTACGTCACGCCATGTTGCGCCATGCCACGTCACACCGGTTCTTCGGATCTACCCCTTAAACTTCGTTATTCCCTTTGCAAAGCCCACGCGGCCCGGCCGAGTGTCCGTACGTACGCGAGTACCCCGGGAAATTACGGGATCGCATTCTTGATGCTTGTTGCATCAGGCGTGTCGGAATTTGCTGATCCTTTGTGCGCACCAGTTGCATTAAAATCGCCATCGTCGGAGCCACTGGCAACAGCTCGCCCCTTAGCAGCCTTGGTCAACGACTGCGTGAAGATGGAGTTTCTCCCACCATCGTCAACTGGCTGCAAATAATCAGTCGATACTGTAATGTCTCTGCTAATTAATCATTACACATCCCAAAACAAACTTTTAATAACAAAACTTTTAAAAACAAAATTTTATTTGCTGTCTGCCCTCGACGTGCCAGGCGATCGACTCTCTCCTATACCCACTGCATATCGATCCGTTCATCTGACAATAGTCGCGGGCTGAACTTTACGATTACACCCCTGAGCTCTTACACCCCTCTATTTTATTAATTTTGACGTACTGAATATGAACATTCGTTTGTTATGAGCGCAATTTTATGAACGTTCACGGCTAGCTGGTACCTACTAACCTCGTGCGCTCACCGATAGGCTAACGGAACGTTTAATGAATAAAGTAGCTGCATACGTCACATTATTTGAAATATGTAATTAATATACAGGGTGAGGCACCGACAGGGCTGGGTAAAATAGTATTTGAAATAAAAAAGAAAAACATTTTCAGAGATTATTTCCAAAACTATGTTATTTTGAATAATTTGAAATATCTATTTATTTTTGTACTAGTGAAAACACTATTTGAAATGTTTTGTGGGTAAGGTTGCCACAAAGCTGACTCTATTATTTCAATGGAGTTTACGAGTTTTTATTTAATTTGCGTGTTCAAATTCTGATACAACGAAACTATGGACCCGGACTTCGGACAGCGAGTTACTTTACAAGTGAGAGAGTTTGCCGCGGATTTCCTCCCTTTATATCCTATCTTCGGAAAGGTAACGCCTTTCCAAAGATACGAAGACGGGGTTTTACTCTTGCGGGGGTAGGAAATCCCGCGTCTAATTTTATGGTCACCGGCAAAGGTGGTCGCCAAATGCTAAAAAGATTTCGCCGGTACAGAGCCTCGTGGTACCCAGCTGGCAGCGTTTATGATAGGGTAGTTAGATTTTTCTACCCGTAAAGCAATTTTAGAAAGAAAATAATTTTGCCATCCTAACATCTGCAGGCGGTCAGCTCTAGCATCTTGCGATGCGAGTCGCGTACCGCTACAGTTTATTTAATGTCCCAAGTATATGAAATATATATTTCAATAGTCGAACTTGAAATAGTTATTGAAATAAATAATTCTGCTATTATTAGTGGAATGTAACTTTAGCACAACCTTTCACGAAATAAGCTATGGATATATCTAGACAATTATACATAAATATTTTGAAAAGGTAAGACATTAATAATCCTTTTCCTTGCATACTTTTTTAATTATTTTCTTCCTTTAATAATTATAAAAACATTAATATTTCAGATGACTATTGTACGTAAAATACTATGAAATACTAGTTGAAATAATTAATTTTCATATATCCTTAAAACAATACTATTTCAAATATTTATTCCTAATACATTCTACGAAAACTATTATTTCAAATACTTATTTCTAAAACATTGCACAATAAATATTACTTCAATTAATAGCTTCTATACATATGTAATAAATAGATAATTTCAACTACTCTCTTTTCTATGTAAAACTAAGAAATAAAATAGATGCTGTAATACTACTTTATTTCAATAAAAGTATTGTAATTACTAGACAGAGCGGATCGTTATGCAAAATAAAATTTTTTATGTTAATTAGAACAAATTGGAGAGAAATAGAAATTTATTTCCATTCTTAATATGTTTAATAGGTCGAAAATAATATAACAATATCTTCAAATTTTTCCAATATTTTTACTGTTTTCAATTATACCTACTAATTTTTTCCATAAATGCATAAACATCCGCTGTCTAGTAATTCCTATTTCCCATACTTTTTATTTGAATTGTACCCAGGACTGGGCATCAAAGATGTTCACCGAAAATATCGACGTTGTATTTAATACAGAGTTTTATCGATAATTGTCCAAAGCACCGGTCCGGCTAGGGACAATTAATCGCCAGGGATACTATTCTTTGTCTTCTGCCGAACATAGAAAAGGATATTACGGATGACGAACAATTGTTTAAGATCATCTCTGGCAGGAACCGTCCTAGATAAACGCACAGATCCACCCTAGATAAAACATGTTTAGTCTAAAACCAAACATACGCACGAACAACTGGACGTCGATGAGACACGATTGTTATTCAAAGATACTGACAAGGACCATCCGTTCTTTTCAAGAGTTCTCACGAATACCACCTGTCGTTGCAGGGGTATATAAAGCCCTTGCATTTCTATACTCGTTGGCTAGTACTTCTGTAGTCACGAATCGTGTCGCGTCGTGGTATATTTCGTAGAATCGACCTCCAGTGAGATCGGGCTAAAGTCCCCTTCGATCTAAGATAACCATATAGATTCCGCGAGTCGGTGTAAAATCTATTAAGCATTTAAAGTCGTTCCGAGACCCCCGCATTGCCAGTGCATCAAAACCGAGCACCCTAGTGAGGTAGTAGTCTTACCTTTTCATTCTTACAATCCATTTCAATCTATTCAATTCTATCGCGACATTTACACAAATGTAACGAAGTCTATTATAGAATATACTTAAGTTTTACCGATATTTCAGTAGAACTTCTTAAACCCACAATTATCGTCCAATATCCTAATCGAACAGTTGAACGTTCCCACATGATACAATCTAACCGCTCGGATTGTATCAACTAAATTATACTAGTTACGAGGCCCACTAACGGTTCGTTCGCGACATTCAAATCATCCACCAAAGATTTATCCAACCTCCCAGTGGCTCCCCAATTTCACATTGGGTTCGTCCACGAAAATCATACCGTCCTAGCGGCTCCCTGACAATCGCATCAGGTTCTTCCGCATCCAACCTACAAGCGGCTCCCTGATTAAACATCAGGTTCGTCCGCATCCTAACGGCTCCCTGACAATCGTATCAGGTTCGTCCGTGCCTTTTGTCAACCTCCTAGCGGTCCCCCAATCTCAAATTGGGTTCGTCCGCGCTGTTTTACAAACTCCTAGCAGCTCCCCGACAATCGTATCAGGTTCGTCTGCGCGTTACTCCTAGTGACGCCCCAATCTACCATTGGGTTCGTTCACGAAGTTTCAACCATCCTAGCAGCTCCCTGACAATCACATCAGGTTCGTCTGCGTTTGACTCCAAACCTAGAGGCTCCCTGACAATCGTATCAGGTTCGTGCTCGCCGTCTATAATCCTAGCGGCTCCCCACTCTCACATTGGGTTCGTCCGCGCACCTCAACTAACAAATTGAGACCATATTCCTAGGGTGATAACCCTTCGCCGGCCACTCGAGCTGCTCGCGGCCCTGGCTCGTAACAAGGACAACGAAGCCCGATCTTGCCTCGGCCCCCGAAAAGCGTAAACATAACTAATCCAATAACAAAACTTCTTCATTTCTTATTATATTTATGGTACTTTGACCAACCAAGTTTTGTCACTGGTTTAGTAGTGGTCTCCCAGTCTCAAACCGATATACCCGACCCGTATTATGTTACACTTCTCGGTGACCGCAACCTCTCGAGCTTCAGAGTGGGGATAGTTTTGGGACAATTATAGGCCAGACACTTGGGACATTTATCGATAAAACACTGTATTACGAGAAAATTTTTAGTTCACTGGAGCAATTCTTGTGATGGAAAAGTTCTTTTGCTCTAGGTCATATTTTTCGATATTTCAAGGTCATTGTCGTTTATTTTTCTTTTTTTAATGGAACTACGTATTTTGATTAGTGTAACGTTATAGCTAATGAAAAGATAAATTCTTAAGTGCCTCACCCTGTATAGAAGTTTTGATTTCTTGTTTGCATTTTTTATATGATTTTATTATATCTTTGTGCGAAGAACACAAACGATAACCAACAGCGCTCAGATGATGATCACTTTATGGAATTTCTAACAGTTTTTTAAATTTTAAAACGGTGATATTAAATAAGTATATAGTAATATACTTGAAATTTGTTTTGAGGGCTACCTTTTGTGTGAATTTGATCAAATTCGACCTGTGCGTGTTGTTCCTTTGTTCCTAAAATACTCAACTTTCTGGCTTATTCTAGAATCTATGGATTATTCCACTAAAGTCCATATTTGCATGAACGTTTGAAGTCCAATTCTCATTAGCGTGCAGGCACACTCTACATAAATACGGTAGAACTCCTCTTAAACAGGCTTCTGTTAAGTAAAATCCTCCCTATCCGAAAACTGGTGTATTCAAACCTTCCATTATTCTCGTACCGTGTATTGTATGCTATGCTGTTAAGCATATTTACTATATGACGTATTGAGCACGTTGTCACGTATACCCTTGTTGGCATTATGATATACATATACACCTAAGTATCCGAGTCACCTAAAACAAGCCATCTGAATATCGAAATAGCACAGAGACGTCTCCAACGGCTTCCGAATGGCTTCCGAACGTCTTCTGAACGTCTCTTGTTCGGAAACGGCACGACTTGAAGACGTCTCGAAGACGTCTGTTTGACGTCTAAAAAACGCCTTCTAAGCGTTAAAGACATTTTGATCAGATAAAAAAATATAGACGTATGCAGAGCGTGAATCTACACTCCTCAAAAAAATTAAGGGATCACTTCTGCGAACCAGAAAAATTGCTATCCGTTTACATGATCATAACTCCGGCCAAAATTGATGTATCGATATCGTTAAACAATGGTTTGAAAGCATGAAACCTCTAGTTTCAGATGCTCTTTATAAAATTTTTGATATGTTGTTTTTTACAAAGTTATAGCGAGATAAAGACAACATTTACGGTTAACAAAAATTTAGTCCAACTTCGTAACATCACACGGGGTGAAACAAATTTTTTTTATACATCGCGTTAATATCATTTGGAAGGGCTATCTTTCCTGTGAAACGTGTGGTTGTTGATCATTGTGTGATTTTTTTTATTCAAGTTATTCAACATTGAATTAAATGTTGTCTTTTTAACTTTAACTGGCTCCAGAAATCCAAAAAATTATCGTAGAATCTTGTTCGAAACAGCAATAGAAAAAGCGTTTCTTTCCCTTCAAGGTACTTCTTTTGTTTTTTCAATATCATTAACATTTCGATATACCAGGTGTTTCTGAAAGTATGCTAAAAATATGCACAATTTCCATTTTTCCTTTAACTCGCTATATCTCGGCGAAAAATGATGGCAATACCATAATCCGAAAGTCAGGTTGAAGCAGAGGTTCTGCCGATTCAATTGAGTACCCCATGAACCCGCTGCGATAATTTTTTTTACCAATGGCAGCTGTGATTGAAATTAGTATAAGCACGTTCACAGTCAAACATCTAACACGCTGACCCAACCGAAAGAAAAGGTTATTTACCATGCCTATATCTCCGTAACAAAACTTTTTTTTTTAAATCGAAACACATTATTCACATTATTCATTTACTATTTGGCAATACGAATGTTAAGGCCCAACATAGATTTAGTTTTTGATATTTGTAAAGATTTAGATTGTAGTTACCAATAAGACCTTCGCCCCGAGGCCATAAAGACCCGCGATTTTCACTGTAGGTTTTTGGTTTATTGTATACATCTAGTTGCCAGGTTCCGGCACTTCTC
This sequence comes from Lasioglossum leucozonium, assembly GCA_028454225.1. Lineage (NCBI taxonomy): Eukaryota > Metazoa > Arthropoda > Insecta > Hymenoptera > Halictidae > Lasioglossum > Lasioglossum leucozonium. Next base: position 9,476,771 of record CM052216.1, on the reverse strand, counting down.
ATTTTTTCTAGTTCGTTATTTTAGCATGCTTTGCCAAGGTCAATGTGCCTCCTGATTTTATTACCTGTCACGGTCAAGGGTCGAAAACGCCCGAAATTAGTTTTATTAACGGAAAACCCAAGAAGGGCGGGATCTTCCACCTCCCTTCCCTAATTTTTGTACTTTTGCAACCAACCAGAATGTTTCACCCCCCGACAAGACGACGAAGCCGAAGCAGCGTCGAACCTTTTTTCATCAGATAGTCGATAGATCCCTAGACTAGCACATCGATCGTAGTACATAGCCGGTAGAACGTCGCGAGACAACACTCGTAGTACAGTAGTCATAGTTCGTTTTTGAAGTAAAATAAAAGAAGTGGAAACCAGAAAAACATAATTATTTCCCGATTCTTCGGGTGGTCCTTCGAAAACCTAAATTGGAAATTTGTCGGCACACACGTGCAAACGCCTACAAGGCTCGAACATCCTAAGGATAAGCACGAGCATTTAACAACGAAAATAATTTTTTTTTCTTAAAATCGAAAATTTATAAAATTGATTTAAAAAAAAAAAAATTACTTTCGTATTGCCAAATAATAAATGAATAATGTGGCAAAGTCCGATTTTTAGAAAAAAATTTTGTTACGAAGATATAGGCATGGTAAATAACCTTTTCTTCTCTCCTGGGAAATCATCAGTTTTCAGTGCCATACTTATGTAATTATTCCGCCTATAATTGAATACTTAGGGGTCTACAAATTATACGGGTTATTCCGCATAGTTTAAACTATTAACTGGCACAAATAATTTTTTGATAAAGTTGTTTAACATTAAGAAATATGGACTAACCGGAAGCCTCTTTGCGTTGGGCTCATTTTTTATTTATGGAAGCATATCTAAAATCTGTTAAGCCGGCTCGGTCTGGCACTAATCGTTTTGGCAAGGTGTAATGTTGAACTAACATTGTGTAAAAAATCTCGGCCTACTTCGAATCACTTTGGCCGCAATTTAAGTTTAAATATTAACTTTTAGAATTTCCAAGAATGAATCGCGCGGAAGTTACTTTTATTTGATGTTTAGGGTGAAATTTTTAAAGGATATATCATAAATAATAAAGAGAAATGTGAAATAGTTAGTTAGAATCAATTGTTTAAATAAAAAAAAAATTTAATAATAATTTTTTTTATGTTAAATAAACCAAGTTTACGTCCATTAGATCACTGTTTTTGGCCAAAAGATGGCAAACAATCCGTAAAAATGAAACTATCCCACAATAGCGACAAAAAGTTATAATACTATTGCAATAATAAGTCCTGAGCTTCCTGGTTTAGTGGAAGGTCCTTCGTTTTTGGCTTTGGTCTTAAAAAAGAGATCCACGGATCTGAAAATGCCATTAGCATATGAAACACATCTTAATTCGTTGAGAAACGAGAACATTTCCTAGAATGATGTGTACGATAGTATTTATAATCTTTATTTCGACTTTCTTGCGCCTCTTCAGAAAGCGAACCGACAGGGAAGACTGCTGCGTCATCAATTATGCTTGCCCCGTGAATCAGGATTTTGTGCACGGTTGTAATATGAAATTCATATTTATAAAAAGATATTCAACAAAAATTTTTTTATGTTAATTAAACAAAAGTTTTCGTTCATTGGACCACTGTCACAAAAATTCAACTGGCATTTTTCAAACAGTGACTGCTATAAAAATAATTTATGTAACATAAAAAAAATTGTTATTAAATATTTTTTTATACATAAAGGATTGATAAATCATATGCATTTCACATTTTTCTTTATTATTTAGAAATATTTCTAAAATAATTCACCTAAAACATCAAATACACCGTAACTATCGCTAGAATTCATTCCTGGAAATTCTAAAAGTTGATAGTTAAACTTAAATTGCAGCCAAAGTGGTTCGAAGTAGGCCGAGATTTTTTACACAAAGTTAGATCAACATTACACCTTGCTAAACGATTAGTGCCAGACCGAGCCTGCTTAACAGATTTTAGATATGCTTGCATAAATAAAAAATGAGCGGAAAACAGAGATGTCCGATTAGCCCATATTACTTAATGTTTAACAACTTTTTTAGAAAATTATTTTTGCCAAATAAGCGTTGTACAGGGTGTATAAAAATTATATGTCACGAATACCGAGGAGGGATTCTATAGCTCTGGATCGGTGGAGATCTGTTAAAAAAATTGACCGCAAAATTGACCTTGACCCTTTCTTTTAAGGTTAAACAATTTTTTATCGTATCGTAAAAGTCTCACAGGAACAAAGTGTCTCGGTCCACCGTTCTCTTAAAAAACAACTTTGACGTTTCATAAACTAATTTCTTCCATATGTCTATAGGGTGTCCCAAAATGGTATAAACGTGGAGGGAATGATTCTACACGAGAAAATAAATTGATAGTATGTTAGTGAAAAGTTCGTTGAAAATATGGGAATAAATGTTTTCCATTTGTCGCCTCGGTTTCGAGAAGTTAATGTTTGAAAATTCAGCGAACACGCGTGCTCTTGAATGGCAATCGTTTAACGCGTCTGTTCATGACCTACTAATTCTACTTGTTCCAAACGTTAGGCACGCGAACTTGACGGATTTTTAAAGTAAATTTGATCGAAAACGAGGCGTCAAACGAAAAAAATTTATTGTATATTTTCAATTTATTTTCTCATGTTGAATCATTCCCTACACGTTTATACCATTTTGGAAAACCCTGTAGACATATGGAAGAAATTAATTCACGAAACTTCAAAGTCGTTTTTAAAGAGAACGGTTCACTTGAGATCCATTGATCCCTTGAGACTTTTGTTTCTTACGATGAATACGATAAAAAATTTTTTAACCTTAAAAGAAAGGGTCAAGGTCAATTTTGCGGTCCAATTTTTTAACAGATCTCCACCGATCCAGAGGTATAGAATCCCTCCATGGTATTCGTGACATATAATTTTTATACACCCTGTACTTGTGACAATCTTTTCACAAAATTTCAATCAAATCCGTTGGATAGATTCGTTTCTACGGATTTTTTGCCGCTTTTTGGCCATTTTTGCACCACTGTGCGGCGCGGCGTTGACAAGCAGTGGAGTGGGTAAGCACTGGACAGGGATCGTGCCCACGAGCCCGGACTAGGATGGAGCATTTACTGTATACTGCGTAATCGACTCTCGAGAGGGAACCGTTTAATTACCTAGAAGCTAAACGAGGACAGGGGTGGTTTGGGCGTGGGAGCCCCGTAAATTATTTTGAGATTCTTTGGTATAACTGGTGGTCATGTGGGACGGGTGGGGATGGGAGGAAGAGTGGGGGCACTGCGAGCGCGCCAAACGTCGTTGAAATAAATCTAAATATAAAAGGCGGCCAAGGAGGAGACGCAGGAAAGGGTGGAGACAAAACTATGTCCAGCAGCCGCCGACGATAACTGCGAATGAACTTTCTTGCTTCACGGTCCGAGTGTTCCTTCCTTTCCTGGTTACATCGCGCAGCGTCTTCCAGTCTGACCATAAAATTTTACGAGGCTGCTCCTCCTTCCTGTGGAAGTCCAAAGCTGTGGAAAATTATATCACTGTGGAGGTGGAGGAACGAACGAAAGTAAATTTCGCCCCGCGCGTTCGGTCCCGCCTCGAGAATTTTGCAAATTCCTCTCGAATATCCGCGGCTCCTGCGAAGCTTAAGATATTTCGCCGGCAAATGTAGTATCGATTACCTTGTAAGCGAACAAGACGGCGCTATAACACAAATTCAGAGAAATGAGTCGTGTCAGACTCCGAGACCAACGGGCTGGATGCGATCCGCACATAGAAATTAGTATTCAGACTCTTCCGCGGAGAACTTCTTGTACGGTAAACACGTGACGTTATTACGAATTATATGACAAAATTGTGTAAGAAAACACACAAAACCGTGGAAACAGAAGATTTTGAAAATGTTTTTATAATTATTTTCAATCTATTAAAACCACCTGTTCAAAAAGAAAATAATCTTGTATAGTATTCCATTTTCTTGCATATAGGGGCAATGCATTATTATTCTGTATGAAAAATAAAACGTGTATATCTTTATATACAAAAATGTTCGTACAGGAAGATGGTGTTTGTTCAATTAAATTTTATCGATCTGGTAACATTGTGTTTTTTAACATTATTTCTGATTATTTATTGTTTTAATATTCATATACTGCTTGATATTACACCGATTTAATGTCACGCTAATGAGAATACGTCGTTCCATTTAAAAGAACGACGATGACCTTGAGATTTTGAAAAATATGATCTAGAGAAAAAAAACTTCTCCGTCACAATAATTGCCCCACTGAACCAAACATTTTCTGCCTGAAACATTTTCCCGTATCGCTAAAAACAACGGAGATATTTTTGTAACATTTTAAAACAACAATACGTAAATTTTAAATTCGACTATATCTTAACGTAGTACATCAAATTAATAAACAAGTTCCTCTAATAAGTATATAAGGCTGCCATAATATTTAATTTTAATGATTCACATTCAATATTATAATAATAATCTACTCAACTTCATGATAGAGTATCTAATCCTGGTTTATAAATAATGTTAAAAATCAATTTATTTAATATTAAATTACAGAATAGAAACACTGTGAGTAAATTTTCCAAAAGTCGGCATTTATAACAATTTTGAATGAGTTCTTAGGTTTTCAAAGTTGTAACCGATTGTAATTAGTGCAGGGATGTTAACAGGAGTTGCCAATGGGAACCTAAACTGATCAGACTAATTCAACAACCAAATGTACACGCATTATTCATTCACTTTAAGCGTAGATTCCGTATCTATAGATTCCATCACGTAATCTATCACGTTTTGATCCGATTTGCTTTGGATATTTGTAGACCCGCTTACAGCGCTTCATAATTAAAATACAGACGACACTAAGTACCGACACATTTAGATCAATTTCTATTTACACAATTAACAACGCATTAAGGAAGAACAAGTTTAAAACGCTGCCCGGTCGCAATTCCTTGTTTGAAAATTATTTAACAGATGCTAATATGAGATATTGTTAAATACCTAATTTATTCATATGCATACGGACCTTGTTTTTCGACCATCGAATTTTTTTGGGACACATCCTAGGATTGTGAGACTAGCTAAAAAAATATTGTATAAACAATTTTAGATTGATCGAACAACGGGAAAACGTGAACATCGAGCTTGAATATTTTTTATTTTTAAAATTTGATTTTTTCCATTGAGGTACATCGTAAATATACATTTTTACATGTTGTTGAATTTGTCTTTCCACGCTCTATAACTATATGCAAATAAAATACAAGGTCATCGTAAAAAAAACAATTCGCAACTTCGAAAAAATTTTTCTTTAGCATTATATTTACTTCGGAAGAATGATACAATGATTTTGTTTGACACATTTTTTTATATTTTTATAAATGAGATTTCTAAATTTTAATGGAGTAGCTCATACTTTCATCAGGATTACAGTTTCGTAAGTAGTAAATGTTACTATTAATTACTACGGGCAGAATAATTTACACGAATATTAAAAGAATGGGGATTATCCGATAAAGATAGTAAACCTAGTCTATAATAAACCTTAAAGATAACCTAATCCAGCCCTTTGTTGTGACACTACATCTACAAATACGAGACGTTACAGAGGAGCCTGCGTCCTCCTCGAACAAAAATTACAGAAAGACGTTTTATGCTTGCCTTGCAGACGTCATATATACGAGATTATTCTGCAAAGTATATTCTCGGAAAAAATGATGAAGTCTTTTGGTCTAAATGTTTTACTCGAAAATTTCAGGATGCTTGGTCAACAATAGACAAATTGAATTTTATACGCGAGACTGAAACCGAATATATCCGCCAAACATTTCACGAAATACAAGTTCAAGAAGTAATTCAATTTTTCATGGATACTTTGTAGTAAGAACGACAACCAAGAGAAGACTGCAAGGAATTTTTGGAGTTAACAATTGTTCTTTTTGGTGGAGGTCCCCAGGAAATACAAGGTTCCATGACCCAGGAGTTTTCCAACACGCTCGACAGATGGCAAAAGCTTTATATTGTTTGAAAACATAATTATTTAAAAATCAATTCAGTCTAACTAATGATAACAAAATTGGAATTCGTGATATATGCATTTTTGTTTTTATTGTTTATGTAAAGTCGTGGACACGAGCTCCAATAGCAATGAAATCTCTACGTCAAGATTTAGAATTTAAAAAAAAACTGTGTGCATATTGCATATCAATAAAAAATTTTGTAACCGTGTGTGGTATTTATCTTCTGAGGCAGCAGCACTAGCATTGTTTTATAAAAATGTAGAAACGAGCACGAAACTGCGAATGCTGGAGGCGCCGAATATTGAGACAGATGAACCTTGCAAAATCTTTAAAATTACTCCATACGATGTAGAAATTTACAATAACAGAAATATTGATTATTTAATTTCCCAACGTACGACAAAATTCTTTGAAAGATTTTCAATGCTCACTGAATTATTAAAGGAAGATCCCGATGAGAGAAGATGAGAAGAATTCTAAATATGGGTTAAGCATCGTCCAAGATTTAAAAGTTGTAAACTCCATAGCTGAACGTGGTGTCAAATTTACACAAGAATATAATCAAATATTAACAAAAGATAAGAAAGAGAAAAAATACATATAACAAATTATCGCCTAAAATAGAAAACCGTTTCCTGATGTTAAAAAGAAAACAGACATTATCAAAAAATACATGAAATATTTTAACGAACCTTTTGGAAGGATATTTTAAAATCATAAAGATGTTTTCATTGTTTTCTTCTCGAAATATTTCTTTTCGATTCTGAAACAGAATTTTTCGTATAACTATGTACAGTAATCTATCTATATATATAAAAATGAAGTGCTGACTCACCTATCAACGCCCAGGCTAAACCGTTGGCCCTAGAAAGCTGAAATTTTGCACAGAGATTTCCTTTATGATCTATACAAGAGATAAGAAAGGATATTTCGAAATTCAACCCCTAAGGGGGTGAAAAGGGGTTGCAACATTTGTATGAGGAATATTTTATTTGTGGTCGGATTTTCTTAATACTTGGTCTTAATGCTCTTTGATATAATTAATCAAACACCTATTTCGGCGTTTTTAAAAATTCGACCCCTAAGGGGGTGCATACCCTACATGCTTTCGGTTGAGCCTTTTTGCGATAGGTACACCTTTCCGCCGCGAGAGGGCCGTGACGACGTAGCGAGTTTCTCGCAAGCAAAGTGTTGCGCGGGATGTATTAATATGCGTAGGTATTCAATTCAAACTTATATTCAACAAATGCGGCGAAATGGTGTAAATAAGCCTAAAATACGTCATTCGTACGCGCATTGTGCGCCGCCCGCAAGGGCAACCCGCCCGGAGGGAATGGCTGCGAGGGCGTGCCGCAGGCACGCCACGAGTAGCTAGTTCATCGATAATTGTCTAAAATATCTAAACGATAATTGTCTAGTCGCCTACCCATTCCACTGAGGGGCATACCCCGTGAGGGGCCATGAAACTCAGTAGGCCTCGGCCGCCGAGCAGTGTAACCCGATACCGGATCGGGTATATCGGTGTGAGACCAGGAGACCACAACTAATCCAATGACAAAACTTCTTTATTTTTTATTATTTTTTTATGCAACTTTCACCAATATACTTGTGGCATTTTCTGATTGAAATGATACCAAACACGACATAATTCGGATCATATACAGATATATGGTCATTTATAATAAAAGTCAGTTCTCTTAATCGGGACAATTCGCGAATCTTAAACTCAGAAAACTGGTGGCAATATGTATTCATGCAATGACAACACTTTAATTAGTCTTTTATGACACTTTTACTATCAACCATTTGTAATATTTCGCTGATTCAAATGTTTCTTATTATACTTACATATCCATTTTTTAAAATTATAATTGACGATGGAGTAAGTTTTATTTTTAAGTCTTAAGTTTTATTACGAGACTGCAAGTCGTATCGTCTCGTTGAAAATATATTGGATAATACATGAACAATGTTTATAAAATATGTTCAGTCCCATAAATTCATCGTACAACAGTTGATTATTAATGTGGATGACGAATATACACCATTTGAAGGAGATAATATTATTTATATTTTCCATTTTCAATTTTGTATTTATTTTTTATATTTTGTACGGTAATAAATTCTAGTTACGGTGAAATAAACTTGGTTATTTAACTATTGTAGCTGAGTCCTGCCCGTTTTCTGAGTTTAAGATTCGCGAATTATACCGGTCAAGAGACTTTTATTATAAATAACCATATATCTGTATGTGATCCGAATTAGATCGTGTTTGGTATAATTTTCATTCGAAAAATGTCACGAATATATTGGTGAAAGTTCCATAAAAAAATAATAAAAAATAAAGAAGTTTTGTTATTGGATTAGTAGTGATTTACACCCATACACCCGACCCGGTATCGGATTTCACTGCTCGGTGGCCGAGGCCTCTCGAGCTTCGGTGTCCTGTTCTACGTTCGACAAAAATCAAAGAATAGTATCCCTTCACGATAATTGTCTTTGGCCAGATCCGTGTTATAGACAATTATGGATGAATTACTGTATAGTGTCACGTCCGAAGTGGACTCTTTTAGATATTAAATGGTTCGTGTAATTGAGGACCTTGTTGGATAATTTTGAAGTCGGATTAAAGCGGTTATTGAACCAGATCAATTTTGCTTTGAAATTAACAGAATATATTTTTGCACAGATTTTGGATACACGTATTGTTATTAGGAGTTACAACTAAAGTCTTAATTTTACCGTTGAGGTGTTTCGCTATTGGTATTTCAGTTTTTTGGTGGATATGATAGTGATGGTATCCTCCAATGGTTGGTTGGGAAGTCGCTTCAGAGACCCCACCCAGGTGGTTCTTGGATGCTGGTGTGGTGTTGTTTTGAAACTTCACAATAATCCAAATTCAACCTTCACAATTTGTCTTTAATGATCCAAATTAAACCACACATACACTCCACAACAATTAACCGATGACCGACTTTAGACCGAGGATTGAAACATTGGCTGATGGACCGATGACTGATGACTGTGTTCCACAGTGTTGACTTTGTTCCATTGCGATCTTCGATTCCTTCCAATCGCTTTTCCTATTAATTCCTCATTAGCAATCAGACAGGATGTGCGTTGTATTTCCAGCCATCTCCCCAGTTGAATCATTTTGCGCTCGCCAATCTTCTCGTCAACAATAACGCTCACCTGTTCTTTCCTCAGCCTCTATGTGTTTATCGATATTGTAACTGCGTTAGCGCTTCCACTGCGACGATCCGATCCATCGCAGTTTATTCGATTACCGATTTTCCTTGGAACCATTCCTCACACTTTCCACCGAAGAGTTCATCTTGCAAGCGGCTCGTATAATAATGATCTTAGATTTTATAATTTTACAAAGGTTTTACGACTTACATGAAGATTAATAAGAATTGTATGTATGTAATGATATTTGGTCCCCTCAGGGTTTCAAATTCATTTTACCAACTTCTCCCCCTTTTACCACTCTTCACACTATCGCCTAATTTCCAATTTTACCAGGACCTACTTTTTATTAAGGTGGGTTCCGAACCACCTATTTTGCTGTGGCGGCCTTGGCGCTGCCCTACGTCGCTGCCGCTATGGTTCTTTAGTAATTCCTTTTTCCCTATTCCTTTCCTATTACCTTCCTTTCCGCGGGGATCTGGTCCGTCTTGGTATACATCTGGCGACCAGATCCACGCGAGCCTAGTCCTTTTCATTGTTCTTCCCAGGTCTCGCTGGGGCCTGTTCAAGACCAGGCCCCAGTGAACCTTTCCTTTTTTTATTACATCCTTTCCTGAGTGTCTAGCTTTTCCCTTCCATCATTTTTATGACACTCTTCCGCGATTACCTTTTTCCGCGTATCCTTTATGTCCTTTCCTCGACCTTCCTCTCCTCCTGGGTTTTTACCCGTACTTTTCTCTCCTTACTTTCCTCTCCTTACTTTTCCTCTCCTTACTTTCGTCACCTTACTTTTCCCCCACTATCTACTTCTTTTTTCCGTCTCTTCCAGCTTTGTGTAGAGACCCTTTTTCGGGGAGTCTTGTAGGAGTCGCTGTGAAGGACACTTCGGTCTCGATCAGTGTACCGTGAGTTAGTCACGCGAATAAAATTGTGTTGAGGAAAGATATTTGGCAGTATTAGTTTCTCCGCCTTTCCCCACATTGCCAACAACACTTGAAAAGCACCCAAGAGGGACACCTCCCGGCTTTTTTACCAAGCGGTCACCCATCCAAGCCGCCTTCCACGCCCCACGCTGTTTTACTTCGGTGATCGTACGCGAACCGGTGTTTTTTTTGCAATGGTCGTTGACTGAAGATTAATAAGAATTAACACGAATTAAAAATAAAAATAAAATAGATTTCGCAGCTTCTCGACTTGTTAGATATGGTTTCTCTGAACTTACAGCGGGATGTGGTTTTGAAATAATTGCGTGGGTTGGTAACCCTATGAGTTAGCTGCGAAATGTATCTCATCTTTCCTTTATTCTATCGTTCGCAACCCAATACAACGTTCGAGAGTTTAACAATCAGTGGTTCGATAACACTTGTAAAAATTATTGTAAATACATTAAAAATTGTTAGTTATTATTAGTGGGTGGATCACCGGACGTGATTAATAGTATATTGTACACGTAAATAATTATAAATATCTTTTTGTAATATCGTTACACAGCGTGTCAATAACAAATTTCGCACATACAATAAAAATTCTACATAATTTAAGTGATCGTCCTCTTTAAATTTTTATCATAATAATAATAAGTAGTAGTTAAAATAAAAATGTAGTCTATATAAGATATCATGAGTTACATTCTAGTAAGTAGTTCTATAAGCGAATAATACAACTGTCGGTGTGTTAATCTCGTCTGCAATGGAGGATCGCGTTCTCTTTTTCAGTAACAAAGAAATACGGCGATTATTATAGTATGATGAAATCTTAATAAAGAAGGTATAATAGAGTTGCGATCCGGCAAACGGAAAGCCACGGTAAAGTACTATATTGCAGAGGGAGAAAGAAATACACATTTGAAACTATGTACTCGGAGGGTAGACCCAAAGTTATTTCGGCTTCGGTTGAGAGCAAGAGCGTAAAAAATAACTGGTCCATTAGTTTCACGCGGAATCTCGGTGTCCGGGTTCGAAATTTTATTGGAACGTTTTCCGGACACTCTGTTCCCCGCTTTTCAATTAATATCAATATTGCTCGCACGATATATGAAACATTCATGAATACTTGAAGACGGTGTCCCCCTTCTCTTCGTCTGCGTTTTATATCTTTTATGACATATGTATCTCCGGTAATTGTCGATAGTTTGCCGCGTCCATGTCCCCCGATCGACGTTCCGCTTGTTTGACCACGATATTGGAACGGATGACATACAATTTCGTATCAGCAAAACACTATGAGAACATTGTCTGCAGTTATGTTAATCGCCTTAGAGAAATTACATTACGTATTCTGTCGCATTTCATGGGAAAACTGCGATGCAGCGTCCCATCGAAATTTATGGATACGCCGAAGTTTCTGGTGCCTTGAATCGATGTTGATGCAGTTGCCGACGTAATAGCATCGATAAACATTGCGAATGATAGACACACGTGTCACTAAAATTATACTTCTATCACATTAATATTAATGTTAAATTGCAGTTATCGGTCGAATTTGTTAAGCGATAAAATTGTTGGTTCGAATCGTTCGCGAAATCCTCAGATTTAATATGCCTTGTCCAACGGGACGAGGCAGCAAACATAAACAAGGCCGCTCGAGTACGACTGAGTTGATGCATTGGTAGCAGATTGGTAGCAGTTTGGTAGCAGATTGGTAGCAGTTTGGTAGCAGATTGGTACCAGTTTGCTACTTTACTGCCTCGTCTCGTTGGACAAGTGTGTAAATGTATGTATAAGTGTGAACATGTTATCGGTTGTCACATTTTCTATATAAACATTACGCACGAACATTTTAAATAAGTGATTATTTTCCTCGTAAAGTTACATTTAATTATTTCAAATCCTCTCCGCTGCCGAGAAACAGAACTCCCAGTAAACCACATGTTGCAGGGTGAACGAACTCAAAGGAAACCAAACTTCAACTGGAACAGCGGAATATGTGTAAAGTGGATTAAGTCGTTAATAACGTACTCCGGCGGTTTACGTGGCCGTAAACAACAAGAAACAATTCTCCATAATGTGCATTACTTATGGGTGTAAATTTCGATTTTGCTGGGGATCTTGAAATCTCTCTAGAAATTTATATTCTTTAGTTTATATTTAGTTCATATTCTTTAGTTAATCACATCTCTTTATATTTTTACTTTATTTGATTGGTAGCAGATTGACAGCAGGCTGGTAGCAGATTGCTAACAGATTGTGTCTCTGACAGAGAGAGGATAACTTTTTCCCCTCGATTCGTGCTCCCAGCCATCACCTGGCGACTCTGTTTTTTTCATGGCCACAAAATTAATTTAGGTCTAATCACAGCTTTAATTATTAATCTTCTACTTCTTTTCTAGTTATTAATTGTTATTGTTAAATTGTCGAATGTGATAATCGTCAGAGTTAATATTTATTTATATATTATTATTATTTATTTATTACCTTAAACCATATAAGGTTTATTGTATAGCATGTACAATACAATTTATACAATGTTACAGTATGATTTAGAGAGTGACCTACAATTAGTTTATATTAGTTTTGCTACAGATTATACGCGTACACGTGACGAAAAATTGTATGTAAGTGGAAAACATATTTTTCGACAGTCTACCATTAATATCTGGAAAACTAATGAAGCCTTCTCGACGTTCCGAAAAGTCTCGTAAGTTTGTGTGGGTCAGTGACCCCACACTACAGCCGAGCACGACCCCTTAAATGAGCCATAGCTTAAAGGGTGACTCTTGCGGAAAGAAAGGGGAGTGGCAGTGGTGTTGAGTGGCATACTCGATCGAACGCGAGGAGCGTGCCTTACTTTCGTTCGTTCTGTCCGGATTAGAAAAATTGTCTTGGATCAGCGTCCGAGAAGTTTCGTCGCGTGTATTTTTCAATTCCTGAAACAGAGTCGACCCTTTATACGCTTCAGCCGTTGAAAGCTTTTAATCTACCCACTCGAGTCCGACCCGTAGGAACCGACAGCGGTGTTTTTCGTAGCTGGCAAAAACGCGGAAAGGACAGCCATCACCTCCGTTTCTCGTTCGGGTGAGATATTTACGTTGTTAAAGGGGTGAACAGCGTTCACCCTCTCCGCGTCTCCCACGTTCCCCCCTCCCCCAGTTTCTAACAGTCTAAGGAAAAACGGGCTTTGCTATTATAGCAGCGATACCGAATTAAAATGCTAATTCACCACATTAATTTCCATCTATCATGGACCGTTTTATCCCCTTACGGTTGGATAACAGTTTTAAATGTTCCCAAGATTTACTCGCTTAAGCACTGCTTTTCTTGTACTTTTTTCTTTTTGGTCGTCAATCTGTTATGCAATGAAAAGCTCCCTGTCGAATTCTGCGGTAGACTATCTGTCGACATCAATACAGTGGAGTTTATCTTCTTCTGTACAGCCGCGGACAAGATTTTTATCTTCAAAAATCGAAAGATCTGATAAAACATTTAAACAAAAGTTGTTTCTACCGAAAGAAAAAGAATCTACTAAACATTGTATGTCATTAATTCCTTTGAAAGCCAAGTAAAATTCTACTTTGTTGTTGTCGATATATGTGCAATTATTGCAGAATACATACAATAAATATAAACTTTTGTCTTCTTTGTAAAAAGTGCGTACGACAAAGTAGCTTTAATCATTTCTACCTAATAATTTCGAACATTTAATTTAATTCTAATAATTATCATGAATTTTCTAGTTCAAGGGCACGTGAAGGTTATATATCTTTTTTTCAGAGTACGTAGGCTTCCGTTGAAACGAGATCAGAGACCTCAATATTAAATAATTAATTTTCGTTAAATATGAGAAATTCACGAAATAGTGGATTAATTATTTTTGTTAAATGTGAAAATTAACAAAATAGTGGATTAGTTATT